>JASAMV010005087.1:0-30200 GCA_030248065.1 Rhynchonema sp. JSB1_4
ACATACACTGTATGTCGAGGCGCAAAACTGTAGCAGTCACGGTACAGCGAAGCAAAATTATCGTGCGCTTTTCTGGGTGGATTTGCGCTTTGTGGAAGTACAGTGAAATGTACTCTGAAGGCAACGACTTTGAGGTAGTGAACTTCGTTTTGGGCCAGGTACAGGTTAGGTCGCTGGCCGCCAAAGTGCATTTTATCAGTCAGTGAAATTGTGGTTGAGTATATTTCACAAGCGGTACATTATGCGAAAAATAAAATTCGGGATACATAGCTTGAGCGAGTACCAGTGGACGTGTAGAAGTCAAGAGCAGCGGTTGATTTAAATAAAAGTGGTTGGTTGATCACGCGAAATCTCAGTTGTTGGTTTTGTTATGCAGTTGGAAACCAAACCTCGCACAACTGTATGTACAGGGCTATCCTTTCAGGTTATATTCACCAAAGCTGAAGTTCCTATGGAGAAAAAGAAGCACGCTAAAGCAGCTGGCCAAAGGAACAGAAAGCAAAGAAAACGTTTTCGAAGAATAATTATCATCATAAAAATATGTACATGGTTTGTTTGTGTAGCACTCCGGGAGCTGTCAGTGTGGTTCGCATGTCACAACAACAGCGCAGCAGCACATCAAAACTGTACAGATTTAGCAATAGAATTCAATAATAATATTCAATTTTGGAATTTCGAAGTGAAACGGCTGCAAAATCACAACTGGTATAACGTTATAGAATTATACGCGAATACATTTTCATGATAATGCAGATTATGCGGCGCGCGCCTAACGCACAGGCACTCGGTCCAAGAAATAAGAAACGTGATGTTTCAAGCAAACATCGCTCAACCACGCAAACAATTACTGTCAAGCGTACTAGATACTTTAATTTGACGTTTAATCTTGGCTTTATAATCAAGTTTCAGAGTGTAATTTTTTGCGTGGCACACGATAAGTAAGCTGAAAAATTGAAACGGCGCAGAGTGAATTGATGGCAGATGCAAGGTTCTGATCAAACAAATATTGATGTGATATATTTCCAACAAATTATTATGCTATTTAAAATGATTTTGGCGCATTTCGGGCGTTTCTTCAGACATAAATATGTAATAGAAGCGATCATTTGAGGCGGTTGTTTGAGACAATGTATACCTACAATCTGACCATAATCCGCTGTCGTGCTTGACAAACAAATCAGAACAAAAAGCGGCATGCAGTTTTTCGCAACTCATCATCAGTATCCATTATATGGTATAGGTGGTATGGTACACGTACAATATGTACAATAACAATCTGGTTGAGACTTGCGGCAAAGCGGCATAATAATTACATACAGAGACCACATTGACTTTGTACCCAAGTGAAACATCAGCCAGCCGGCTTCACTTTCTCGGCGCCCCGGGCCCGCTGACTTGTTCGACATATCGCGTGTCGGTTTTGAGTTTGACGAACTCTTTCGCGACTTCGTCCTGATGTCTTTGTGACAGAATGCGCAGCAGAATCAGGCCAGTTTGATCGACATTCAGTTGTTTGCCGAGTTTTTGCCACGCCGCAAATTGGTTGCTGTTTTCGACCACTTCAGCCAGTTGGAGTACCCCGACCCCGACCAGCCGGTTCTCCCCCACGTAGGCGTAGTCGCGAAGTTGGAACATGATCTCGTAGTGTTGTGGCTCACATTCGTTGCCGATCACGCTGCAGAATTGACAGCATTTAAAAGATACAATCTTCAGTTTTTATCTTTCTTGTTGATTGCTGCATCCCATCTCTGCAACGCGTATGTACCGTATATACCTTAGGTGTAGACAAGCTTCTTTATAAAATCCCCTGACTTGAATTCTTCGATCAGATCGTAGTTTTGACGTAGCAGATCAGAAACAAGTAAAACCACTCACAAATTGAACGTTTCATTGAATTTCGGCGCCTTATCAGTTTTCGACTTGGTGGCAAATTTTCGTTGTTTCTTGTCATGAAGGTGCGGCCCGAGCAGGTAGACTTCGACGAACGGTTTCAGGCCCTGTTTCCATCGGATATCGTTCGCAGCGAGAACTGGAGCAAAAACCATTATTTGTCCATCATTTTTATTAAAAAAAACTTGCAAAATTTCCGAATGTTGGTCAAAACTCACTTTTCACGGTGACCTTGTGTTCGCCGGTGCCTGGATGCGTGAACAGCTCGACCTGGATGCTCAGCTCGCCCACTGGTTGCTCGTTGGCTGGCTCGTCTGCACAAATAAACAAATCCTGATTCGTCGCGTTCAAAATGTTGGTGCCGTGCGTATTATTCATGTTCATACATGCTTTCGTCCATATCTGTTGTATATCTGATAAATCAAATTTTCAATATTCAATCAAATAATTTTACCCTGTTTCTTCTGTCCATCGATGAATGTCTTTATCAACTGATCGGTTGTCTGTGTGTAAAGCGAGAGGGCGTATTTCAAGCTCAACAGTTCAGGTGATTTGTCCAAATAGGCCTGTTTCAGGCCATTGCCACCGGCGTGGAAGTAGTCCTTGATAATATCCAGTGCTGCATCCAACACTGTGCATTGACGTGGCGAGAGGGCACGCTCCGCTGCCTCGGGACCCTGACAAGTAAAGAGGGGCCGCTTTTGTGTGAAATGGTCTGAAACCAGAATTAACCACTCTCGCCGGAGGTCATGTGGTTTGATTGTATTTTCGGGCTGGGAAAGGAGGTGTTCTGCTTGATTAAAACTTATACATATACATCAGTGAAATATCAGCCGTGCACTTTTATGTGGTGCGCTAAACGGTGAGCCACAAAATTTCCTCATTGTCCCACAATTCCGCATTTAGCGAAAACTGTGCTCTGCTAGTGGTCCAGTTTCGACCTGCTATCACAGATTGATGGTGCAGGCGGGTGATCGTCAGTGCGAATGCACCACATACATGCCACGCACAGCGCAGTGAACTTGGAATCACCAACCATGATCCCTTTGACGCCTTTTGTGAGATTTCCGGTCAGTTTTGAAACATCACCAAGCTTGGCTGGATTGAGTTTCAGCAGGTTCTTGTCGCCCATCGACGGCAGCACAACTGATTTCTCCATTGACGTAATGCACATTTTCCACAGTTCCTGCAGATTGGCTGATGTTTCATACCGTGTACAACACATCACATTGGTTCACCAAACATGCTTCAGCTACAGTACGTGTACATAGGTATGTATTTTTGATATGGGAGAACAAGATCTCTTGGATAAAATGACACGGCTTCTGGTTGAAGGTTCGGATCCGATGGCTTCTTGAAACGCTTACCTTGGAAGATCCTTCTCCAAAAACGAACTGCAGCTAAAAGGTAAAGTACCTTGAGCAAGTATTTGAGTACAGTCTTTTCACACTGTTCATGGTATTGACTGAGTTGTTCGTCCAACAACGACATCAACGGGTCCACAATCATGTCCGCTTCCTCAGCCACTTGTTCTTTTGGCACTTGTTGTCCCTTGACTTTGCTCAGCAGGTCCGACAGCTCGCTCATGGCTTTCGTCACTTGCTTCTCAAGGCTAAAACACTAGCGGCATAATGCGGCATTAATTTTAGGATTAATTCATGGTTCTAATCAATAAAGCCATTATAAAAATGGTAAGTAGAAGATAACGTTTCGAACTTTTGAACTAAAATATCCGAAACATTAAAGTGCCTCTACAATTGAATGGTGACCGCGTTTGTTCGCAGCCATTTTTTTGGAAAATGAAGGCAAGGTATCAGAAACCCAGATTTAGGGAATGGATTTTCAACTCGTTGCTTTGTGATGTTTCACGGAGCCCACATATTTTCACAGGAGGAGAAAAAATGAAAAAAGTTTGAGGCAAGCCGGTGCAAGACACAAGGTAATCCAATCCAAGATATTTTCAGCGTTTTATACACAGACGTTTCTCTGTTAAACGAGATATAAAGCATTGTACGAAACGCCGTGTGTGATGAATGATAAGCGAAACACTCCGAAAAATCAAGCCTTTTTGAAGCACCCTTTTACTGCTGTATAATTTTAGGCATCTGTGGTAAATGAAATAAGTTGTCAATTACAAATAAAAATCCTCTAATTATCAGTTTTTTGTTTGTGCTCCCCAGTTTTCAAAACCCTACACAGCTCACATAATGTTTACCACAACATGCGCAAGGCAGCCAGTTCCACAGCGCACATACAACGACAACACACAGCCGGCACAGCGACAACACAGCAATGTTTCAGCTGGCAAGCTTTGTTGTGTGTGTGCGCTGTGTAATGGCTGCCTTGCGCATGTTGTGGTAAAGTTGTGTGAGCTGTGTAGGGTTTTGAAAACTGGGGAGCACAAACAAAAAACTTGATAATTAGAGGATTTTTATTTGTAATTGACAACTTATTTTCATTTACCACAGATGCCTAAAATATACAGCGAAAAGGTGCTTCAAAAAGGCTTGATTTTTCGGGAGTGTTTCGCTTATCTTTTGTCACACCTGGCGTTTCGTACAATGCTTTATATCTCGTTTAACAGAGAAACGTCGGTATAAAACGCTGAAAATATTTGACTTCCCCCCCTCCTCTTTCTCCCTTTCCCCGCCAAACCGAGAAACAAAAACCAAAAACCCCCCTCCAAAAACAAAACACACCAAAGGCTTAAAGAAAATCTAAAGACAGGGCCGGTCCAATTAAGCATGAGGCATGTGACAGGCATCGGGGAAATTGATCTGGTGAAGAGATGCCAATTACAATTGTGCATTCCAACTTTCGGTCTGAGCTCACGCCCGGTACTGCGTACACATGTATAGCGTATGCGAACCTTTCAGCGAAAATGGCGGCCAGTTTTTCGAGCACGTTGTTCAGTTTCTTCTGCAGTCCATTCAGTGTCTCCTGCGCTTGTTCGTCCAGTTCCTCCCCACCCATCGTTTCGTACATTTTCTCCAGTTGTACACGCAGTTGCTGGATATTGTTCATCAGAATGCAAGCCTGAATGAACAAGGGCACATTGTTGAAACACGGTCATTAATCGTGATGCAGTCCACCCGTTTCTCTAACACGCGTGCTGTCGTACTGGAGGGAAATGAGTGATGTTTCATGGTAACGTGCTAAAGTGTGAAACATTGCACAACACCAAAAGGGTACTTTGGTTGGATACGAGGTGCCCAATGTTTAGTTATGGTGGTGCAACACTCATATACAGTATCCTACAGTATACTATCCTAAGAACAGGGCATATGTCAACACAAAAACAGTAAGCTTACCGTCAGCAGCTGTAGAAGGACCGTGCGGGAAAGAAAGTTCGATAGATAAGGACAATATGAGAGAAGAAAATAAAGCAATCAAAGAAACCGAAAAAATCTACCATAAAATTGAAACGAAAGGCGAACAGAAGCAAGCGAAATTGCAATAAATGTAAGGATAAAATTTCACTATTTTTTAAAGTACCGTCTTCTCATTCTGCGCATATCGACTGAAATCACGTTGCACCATCTCCGCGTAGGCAAGTAGCACCTTGTTGACTGTCTGGAAACATTGAAATCACCAATTTTAAAAACGGCACCTGCAATTCAACAAAAAATGTAAAATAACTAATTAAAAAAGAACCTTAGCGAATCGCCGCATCATGTCCGTTCTGACATCGGGATTTGGACAATCCATTTTCTGGATGATTTCCAGTCCCTGATTCAGCTGAGTAAAAATGTCCACAACCGAATTGCTGAATCGCGTGTGTTCGGTGGATTGGGGGAACTCTTCTTTGCGATCCCTGCAAATTTACAGATACATACATAGTTGGTCCCTCCAATTTTGGCTCCTGTCCAACAGACGGGTGTCGATCGTGTCACATAGGTAATCAAAAGGGATGATGACTGTACCAACAGTATTTGCAGCACAGTTTGTTCACTTTATGATGTACTGTCGTCTCAGATTCGTCTTGCGGCTTGACCAATTCTAAGGTGATTGACACGGATTCTTGACACACTGGACCGACACACAACGTCTAAGTTCTAGAAGACCGAAATGAACGGTTTGTGGCAATCCGCAGCGTGTCAATTATCTGTGTCAACCACTATACAATAAGCCATGTGCTCACCTGTCATATGCGCCCCGCAGATAGTCCATCGAGACTTCGTCGTTTTCATTCAACCACTGCATCACGAACGGTATGAACCAGCTGCAAAACGAGAGTTTTTTATTTGTTCTTCAAATGTTTTGAAAGAAAACAACGGAAAGCAATCTGGTTGCGAAACGGTTTTTTGCGCTTGAAAACACAAACAAACAAGAAGTCGCATTTTTGACAATTCTGAGTAATGCGCATTGTTCATTTATCAAGGAGTCTCTCATGCCCAGAGCACGCTTATACATAAGAGAAGCCTATATCGGCTGATCACTAAAACTTTGATTGACGGCTACGTTGCTTGACGGCTACGTTGATTGATGGCTACGTTGATTGACGGCTACGTTGATTGATGGCTACGTTGCTTGACGGCTACGTTGATTGATGGCTACGTTGATTGACGGCTACGTTAATTGATGGCTACGATTGATGGCTACGTTGATTGATGGCTACGTTAATTGACGGCTACGTTGTTAACGGCTACGTTGATTGACGGCTACGTTGATTGACGGCTACGTTGATTGATGGTTACGTTGATTGACGGCTACGTTGATTGATGGCTACGCGGATTAACGGCTACGTTGATTGATGGCTACGTTGATTGATGGCTACGTTGATTGACGGCTACGTTAATTGATGGCTACTATTGATGGCTACGTTGATTGATGGCTACGTTAATTGACGGCTACGTTGATTAACGGCTACGTTGATTGACGGCTACGTTGATTGACGGCTACGTTGATTGATGGTTACGTTGATTGACGGCTACGTTGATTGATGGCTACGCGGATTAACGGCTACGTTGATTGATGGCTGCGTTGATTGATGGCCACGCTGATTGATGGCTACGACATGTACAGATGCTCTTCGAAACAACAATCCTTGACCTGTAGTTTGTCCAAATATGCAACAAGCTTAGCTAAACTCACGCTGGGAATTCCGGGATGGCATCTTTGTACTGCGGCAGCTCAGCGACGTACGTGTTGTAGAACCATTTGACTTTGAAGTACAGATTCATATAGTCGGAGCTTTTGCATTTCTTCAATTGGGCGTGGTCTGAAAACCAAAGGCTTACGATGGCACCACTGGACTTGACTGAATGCAGAAATCTTGACTGGGCGCACCGGAGCAGATGCACATCTACGTGGTTCCGTATTCTAATTTTCTCACCACCCATGCAAAGCTGTTCGCATACCACTGATGTTGTAGGCGTCAGGTGGTTGCGTTCACAAAGCATGTACATATACGGCTTGTACAATTGGGAAGTGGTTGACATACACACACATGGCCAGGTATAACACATTCGAAAGTTGAACCTGAGCAATTCGAAATCAACTGACTTACTCGGTGGAGCATGTCAACATTTTGTATCAATCACTTTACAATTCGCCAAAGCACATTAGGAGGACAGTATTGTTAGTCCGACTGTACAGCGCTGCGGATTAGCATGATAATGGCACATCTGGGAACAGTAACGCACCGAGAACTATGCGCTTGCAGCTCCGGCATGGTATGTACATGGCTTCTTTCAGCAGTATGGACTACTATGTATTTATATTACCTGCAGTATGTACCCTACATATTCTTGGTGCCAACCAGAATAATCTTCATTAGAGCTGGTGCCAAAACTGAGCCGCAATAGATTTTCCGCTACACTCATCCCACACACGGGCTGGTACAGTTGTCAACCAAAGCGGTCAACTCTCATCGTCAACTCCAGAAGACTTAAATTTGGCCATGAGCGCGAGATATTATGGGAGTTGGCGATCTGCGTTGATGACAGCACTAGAAGCACACAAATGCCCCAGGAAATGCTTGTGTACCTTCAAGCGCCAGTTGCAGGTCTGTTTTGTACATGTCCCACATGGTCGTGCACGACAGTTTGCCGATGTTCAACTCCTGCGGGAATTGATTGAGCACGGCCGTGTAGGTGGTCTTGTCCTCCTCAACTGCAGACACCATCAGCGCGATGATTTTGTGCCAGAAATCCACTGACTCGGTATTTGGACCCTGCAGATCCGGCGGGACCGGCTCCTGACCCGTTGTGTCGAACTGGCGCTGTAACGTCGAGAAAGGGGCTGATTGTGGAAAGCGCGACTGTAGGTTCCTGCCAGTGGTCAAGCATCTTCATAGTGACTGTTCTGGTGGAGTGAGTGACAGCCAACAATGTTCTACATAATATGTCTGCTGCTGAATGGTCCATGCTCTTCGCACTATTTTCTTTCTGGTGATCTTTGACAGATCAGGTCACTATAAACAAGGCGGATTGTACCGATATAGCAACTGAGTGCTAACCAACTTAAATGTCACCAACCGCGTAAAGATCGTAGCAGTTTTCGAACAGAAACTGATATGTGGACTGCATACAGGCTTTGGCACACTCCTTGACCACGTTTGACGCGCGAGGCGGGGCCGATAGCTCAAGCACCTTCATGCGGAAGAACGTGATCGATGTCAGAAGGTCGACGGTGGATTTCAAATCGTACAATTTGGCGGGAACCGACGCCGGAAAGTTGTTCTGAATGAGAAAACAATGTTTGAAATCGAAAAAAAGTTAAATCAAAGTTTCCATCGGATGCCACGTCTCACTGAAACTTGCTGCACAGCGAATGTCACTGACGGTTTAGTCCCTCAGTGCCGATGCTTTATTTGTTGTCTTCACTGCATTGAAACGGGGATCGAAAATGCCCAATCCCATTGATAATAATGAAACTACAATGTTACTACTACTAAACTACTACTAAAATGTATATGCGCAACGCACCCTGTACATGGACAGATCGATGCGCAGCGAATTGTGCAGCTGATCCAGCAGTTTGACGAATCGTTCTTTGCCGAAATTACTGGCCGCAAATCGGTCACTGGCTGACGCTGCTGACGTGGCTGTGGTGTGTGCGTAGTACGCGTTGATGTTGGCCAACAGTTGACTGAGTTGGGCGGGCACACCTGAAATTCAGGCATTAGTTCGGCTTGGAACACTATTGGCACGCACCAAGAACCATAGAAGAAAAATTTAGCTAGCGATCAACAGAGCAAACTATCTTATTTGAAACATCAGCAAGCCACCTACCGAGGCACATGTATTTGGTGCAGAGACAGGCGAAGTGAGTCATCGCTTGATAGATCGACTCGATACCGTAACGCATCGCGAATTCGTCCACGATCTCTTGGCCGTTCTCCAGGAAGTACACTTTCCAAGCCTCGTCCTGGAAACAGAAATAAACGACTTGTTTTATCTAGAAATGACATTCTGTAAGCAGTTTTCGAAAAATTTTCAGAAAATACTCTAAACGCGTACATAATAAACTATAGTCAACCAGTGGCTTGCAAGATCCTTCCATCGATACTATGACCAGTAAAGTGTCAGTCAATTGTGAAACATCAACCACTCACCCCGGTGGCTTGTGGCAGTTTGATCTTTCCACTGTTATCCTTGTCGGCATACATGTAAAGGAACATGTGTTCATGAAGGCACAGGTATTGGATATGGTAGGGAGCGACTTTCTCCTCGCCCTTTATCTCGACGCTGATGTGCAATCGAATAGCACCAGACACCGCTGATTTGTCCGTTCGTTTCTCTGGAATTGCCGCGCAAAATTCAAATATTTTGAAAAATTTAGGTGGAATGTCCTCCTTGTCGACTTTGGGTAGGCCTCAGGCAGCGAAAGAAAAGCGATTTCAAACCGTTGAGGACAGATCAGTAGACTATCGGAACTTTAAAAATAATGGATGCCTATTATTGTCGTTCATTATTCGTGTGCTTATGTCGCTTGCTTACGTTGTCAGAGGCCTTCCTCTCAATAGGCTGGGGGGTCGAAAATGTAGAAAGCTCGGCTCACGGTATGTTTGAGAACATAACGGAGCCAATCTCAACGTTGA
Organism: Rhynchonema sp. JSB1_4; assembly: GCA_030248065.1. Taxonomy (NCBI): domain Eukaryota; kingdom Metazoa; phylum Nematoda; class Chromadorea; order Monhysterida; family Xyalidae; genus Rhynchonema; species Rhynchonema sp. JSB1_4. Next base: position 9,935 of record JASAMV010005087.1, read on the forward strand.
ATCGTACCTAAATTGTACCAAACGTCCATTTCGCCGCTGAGTGTGCGAACCTCGATGATTGTTTGGCCGAGAAAGTCGTCGGATTCGCGAGTGAGTTTCTGGCGAAGTTTCGATTTCAGATCGTTGTCCTCGTCCCATACTCGCACTTTGATGCGATCCGTTGAATTGTGGCACTCGCTGGAAGGCAAACATTAATTGATGCATTGAATGGCTGACTGACTGACAAGAACCAACAAGAAGAATTTCTCGTTCCATTCCGGATTGAGTTCTTGATGTATGGTCTTGGTTCGTTTCCGAGTTCTGCCCACTTGACACGTCACATAGGGGTCGCTCTTGCCTGTTTTGTCCTTGGCGATCAGGCCTTGCGCGCAAATCACTGCAAATTGCAAATTGATCCATATTATGAATTTTCTTTCTGCAAAAATGAAAAGCACTCAAGCTAACCTGTAATAGCGATTTTGCACGACCATTTCGCCGTACCCTCGAGCACGCTCTGTTTCACCAATTTCACCGTGTTGTGGTGCGCTTTCTCTTCGACACCGAAAACTTCCCTGAAATTCCAATGGATGCGAAATCAATGAAAACATAAGAAATTGTTTATCTAAAATAAAACCGACCGAATGCACTCGAAAATCTCTGGTTTGTTGTGTTCCTGTATCTTGATTCGCTCCTTGATCACACCAATCAGCGCCTGTGCCTTGTCACCCTCGCCGTGCTTGTTGCTCTTTTCGGCCGCCCCTGAGTTTTAAAGGGGCTCTTTAGAGCTATATTGAAACGTTAAATCGCTTTTCTTTTCTCGTATAAATGAAAGAGAAATGTTAGCAGCTTGGCGGGACCACCGATACTGACACCCGATAGCTTTAACACTGTAAGGCAATAAATTGGGAGTAAGTTTAGTTGTAAAGGGAGTAAAATCATAATCGTTTGTCCAGTTGTTGAAGTAAGAATATAAAGCAGTCAGCGGGAAAATTAGCCACCGAATTTGATGTATGAGAATGAGCTGCATTCACAAAGCGTATATAGTCACACACAAAAAATTACAACCAAATCACATCACGAATTTTACGCACCGTGGGGCAGAGCGTAAAATGCAGTTACATACATGTACATACCTATATTACCTATCCTTAGGTACCGTACAAGCAAGTTGCCTACTAGCGTGTACAACCTCTGACATTGTGACTTCGTTTTGTGAATGCGGCTCAAAGTGAGATGTTTCACTCAAGCTACCGTATACACGTTCTTACCCATGACTTCCATTTGCTGATCTTGAAGGTGATGGTGGGTTTGAGGATTATGTGCGCAACTTTTCCGCTTTTTTGCGAGCAACGCCAGCGGGCACTTTTCTTAGCCATTTTTGCGATGAACTTTCTAATTTAGATAAAATTTGACAATGCGGCAATGCGAGACATTCATTCAGGTTGCAGTCGCTTGACGCACAAAGTGCACCATATTGACGAAACATCACGGGCACACAGCACACGCGTGTCAATGTGAATGCACTCGCTTGAAACGGGATCCCATATTATGTGTGAATGTTTATGTCACTTTTTGTTAACACCGAATCCGAATTATGCGTCTGTACAGCTTATGATGAAAGAATCCGTGTTTCAAGCATGCCATCACATTTCGAGGTAAATCCGACAAGTGCAAAAACGCTTACCCGTTTCTTTCACTTCACAAAGCAATGGAAAAAAGAAATGTTTGCGATCGTGGAACACTGGGCCGGTGCCGCACTTCTTGATCGGTACAGTCCGGTCCTAGCAGAAAGCTGTTGCACATGTTTCAGAACTATGAACCAAGACCGAACTGATCACGGAGCTTGACATCGTCTCAGTTTCTTTTACAAAAGCGACAGAAGGAAAGAAGCACAGTTGTGTGCAACAAACAACCATTCTGGCTGATGTTTCACTTCCGCACTCACTTTGTATACAATCGGCACTTAGCAGCTCCTTGCATTTGTCGTGGCACTTCACATTGCATTCCGTGCATCGAAGACCTGCAATGCAAATTAGAAATAAGCACATTATTTTTCTATGAATAATCAATTTCGCGAACATTCAAATGAAAAAAACATTCTAAAATTATGGGATAAATGTCGTAAAATGAAGTTCATAAATCTTATGACGCAGTGGAGCATCAGTCGCTTTGCAAAAAAATCCAAAAAGGGTTAGAAATGAAATTTTTTTTTGCAAATTTGCAAAAAATTAACTGGGGGTTAATGTAAACTTTCAGTGATGCATTTCAAAAAGCACTCACTCGCTCCGGGCGTGAACCAAATTCCTATATTTGAACGCATTTTTATTCGTGTGAAGAGATTTGAGACTCACAAAACAGAAGGCAAATGCAGAAAAAGGTGTTCCATACCTTGTCTAAGTACGCCCCAGAGAAGACCCTCGCACTCATAGCACCAAGTTGGCGTCTGGAAATTTGTCATTTGAAAGTTGTGTGGTGTCGTACATGATATGGGATAGAGCAGCGCTTGCAGTGTCTTGCGATAGACGTGTTGCTTCTGAAATTTCCTGTACATTTTAGTTTGACAAAAAATCTACAAAACAAATTTCAAAACTAACTAGTTCTTCATCATTGACGGTAGTTTTGGCGGCGTTTGCAAGTCCGGCCTGCGCGCGTTTCGTGGCCATGGTCTGCAAAGATTTTAAGATTCACCGTGCGCAAAGTATGACTTTTCGAATAAATTCACCAAAAATGTCAAAAGCCACAACTCAAGCCGAGGTCAATCACAAAAAAAAACAAAAAATATCTAACACTGAACGCATGATCGTTCAGTTTCAAATGAAATACTCGAATGTCATAAAAACCAGAACAAAACGTATCCAAAATCCGGGATTTCGCGATTTCGTTGCCCCTGGGCCGGTGTTGCACCAAAGTCGCTGCTAGCCTCATACGGGGTGTAACTTTTCAACAAAAAAACAACGGTGCAAAAAGACGTGCGTGCTGACACAGGAGTTACAAAAGCGCACCACAACATGCAGATAATGATGTCAACCATTCAGAACGCATTCAGTCAACTTTTGAGCTGTGATGTGTCAAGTTTTCTGTGCAGTTCAGTCCACCCTCTTTATAGTGACATTATCTGAAACCCTGTGAGTTGAGCTCAATAACGATGACAAATACAATACCCTAGAACCACAGCATATTCCCGCTTGTCATCAAAGAGCCCATGAAAACTGTTGGATACATACTGTAACTTCTTGAAACAAGTGAACAGTGAGAATATTGTGCAGTACCGTTGTCTGCATTGTGATATTGTTGACGACCCTGGCCGGCCACTGTGCAGCCACGGCCACCAAGCATGCCAGCGCACTGTTGTCCCCCGGTCGACCACTGACTGGCTTATGCACGATACGCAGTTGGTAAAGCACGTTCATGATCCGGCTATGTAGTTGACGTTGTCATCACCATCTTTGTTGGTAATATTTATCGACGCTTATCGTTAACACTGTCATAGTGATCCAGTGTCAAAATTTGAAGACAAGTTGGCTCAGATGAAGAAGCAGCAAGACGTAAGTATTGGAGGATCTACGGATTTTCGGCATATGCGTCGGTTGATTGTACACGATAGGCTAGCATGTGTATGTTGTTATAAGGGAATCTAAAAATGAAAACGAAATAAGAAACAGAAATATCTTGCAATTATTTTTTTGTCTTTGTCTCAGACATTGAGCTCAAACTAAAAGAAAGCTTGAAAGCAGGTGCATTATTATCGACGCTCATGCTTCAATGTGAGTTAATCCGCTTCAGAGGCTCGACAGCCATTACATGATTAAACATAATACCGCGCAAAATATTTAATGGAAGTTGCTGCCAAGCTATCAAATTTCAAGACTTTTCAGAGCTGCTGGGAAAAAATCGAAGTTGTCCACCGAAGCAAAATACAGCGAAACGTTCAAAAGATACATATGTACGTTTTCGGTTGGGATCTGGACGCAGCTTTTGCTTTCTCTGCGTGCAAGTTGACAGGCAATCAAGCTTTCGACAAGCTTGTTGTCCAGCAGTTTGACGTGAGCTGAATCAAAAGTTTCTGAACGAGCTTTCTTGCACAGAACGCCATATTGCAAGCTACTGTGCTCTTGATCTTGTACATACATAATTAATCTTTAGAACAAGGAACTTTCAAAAATGGTGATAGAATTGTATGAAAGACATTGTCGACTACATATTGAAATTATACTGTCTTGTCAAGTTGCTGACGGTGACGAACTTGATTTAAATTCCACGCTTTTTCGCTGCCCGAGTCATAACTGATGGGCGTTCTCCTGTCCTAATCATCAACCATACACGAACAAAAAAACAGTTTATGTGGTCTGGAAAAACAAAAAAATTAAATGTACTGCCTGATTATATCACAACGAAAATACTAATTTGTGCCTGCCTTTGCGTTGGCCTTTTGCTCATGCTTCAGAGGTGATGACTATCGCCAAAGAACCCTGAACATCGCATGACGCATGAACTGCTTTCCACTGAACGAGTGCACGGTATTAGTGCCGAGCGTGTAAGCTTAGTAATGTGCAATCCAAGATCGATTACTGCTGAAAACATCACTGAGAATCATTCGTGCCGTTTTAACAGTCCACCCCACTGTTTTGCTTATATGCTTGGCACCAACTTTTTCAATTTCCGTGCTTTTCCACTGCGTTGTGTGTACCTGTGGCGTTAATAGGTAACCGTTGCCGTTGCTATAAGCTAAAACGCCTTATGCGGTATATAAACGTGCGACTGCTTGCTTGTCTGAGTATTAATGACATGTTATCATGCATGCACACCCACATTCGCCCACAGCACACACTTGGGACAATAAATGGAGCCTGATGTTTCAGGTACATACATATGCCTGACGCCCTAGCGAAAGATTGATGCGATACCCTCAAGTACGCCTGCCAGATCAGGCACAAATCATATCCCACGTTCCTTGCTTGCACCAAACACCACGGCACGGTACAGTGAGCAGTTTGGCTAAGGTACGGCATCTAACTTGATGATCGGTCCAGCTCCGTTCCGGCTTTGTCCCCACGTTTTGACATACTGTACGTCGTGCACAGACACTGCGCTGCAAGACTGGAACAGTCCGATCCGATCACCAAGTTCGTTACCGACTTTATGCTTGCACACAAGCTTGACGCAACACACAATGCAGGTGCACAACAGGCCACATAACAACTCTACTACATCGCCACACGCAGACTATGAATCGAATCGACTGGGCTTACCTTCAGCACCTGGACAATGTGTGTGAGAAAGAAGTGAGTGAAAAATGATGGCGTAGATAAATTACGTTCATCTCAAATAAGAGTGTTTGCAAGGTGTACTGTGCATGTTCTACATCGAAACGTGATCATTTTAATTAGAAACATGAAAATTGTGGTTTTCCGATTGAGAAGTGGTGGGGAATTGGAATTGTGAAAACAAGATTATCACGTTGCCTGTGTGAAAAGAGGGAAATGTGCCGTTTACATTTGTGGTGCATCAGACATGTGGACTGTATGCAAAACGGAGAATGTTGTATAGTGTGAGTGAAACCCCTCTAATCTAAACTCATTCCCGTGATCTCCTGAGCTGGCAAGGCCAGTGCCCCTGAGTTAGCAAGGCTAGCACTCACCAGTTCGCTGACAAGCGGAATGGCCTTCTTCTGCAGGTTGATGTTTGGCATGGCGTCGATCGAAGTGTAGAACTTGTCGGTCGCCGTCGCTTTGGTCACCAATGCTGTTGGCTGAAACATCAGCGAGCTTGACTTTTTGTGGTGTTCAGGAATTTGCCCCCTGATACGCAAAGGGAGAGAGAGTTCATCGACCGAGGTATACAATGTGGACATGTTCACTTGTGTTTGGCATTCGGCTGTTTTTATACGCTTAGGCTCATTTAACATTTGAAACATCACCAAAGCGCTGCCAGTGCGCATGGCTTTATGCTACGGCGCATAGACAGCATGCCACACAGTGAGACGCAGTGATGTTTCATTGCGGATTGTGAGCGCCAAAGTCTATGCAGGGCCGACGCCAAAAAAATCATGGAATCAGATGTCACTACAAAAGGTATGTTTTGTTCATGACGGTTTACCTTGTTACACATGGGATCCTTACGGGCTGGTACATACATGAGACTGTTGCCGTTACAGACACGTGAGTGGCCATCTGAAATGAATTTCATGCCTGCCAACAACGCTGCATACTACCGTACCTTTTTCTCTTGACTACGCTTCTTTCCCTTGAACACGTTGCGCAGTTCTATGCTGCCTATGCGTTCGGGCACATAGTTCGGGTCACGTGACCGATCAGCCGCTATCGATTGGTCTTCGATGAACTTCGATTCATTATTATTATTGTTGTTGTGATTGTGATGCTGATGTTTCAAGTCTTCGATGGCTCGTTGCTCTTCCTCATCATCCACCCACATTTCGTCTTCGTCCTCAGACTCTTCAGTATAGTTGGCGAATGTTGGGCGATGTTTCACTCTAGGGGTCACTGACGATGTCGGGCCCACCACTCTGTGACCGCCGGGCGGTGCGGACATTTGTGAGCACAACGACTGTTTGGATGACACACGCGTGCTGGATTGCGATGCGCGCTTGTCACTTCCATTACGGTCTGACGAGGCCGGCCACCAGAACGGTTCACTCCTCACCGCCGCCACAATTGCGAGCGCGCTTCTCGTCCGCTTTCGTTTCGCCTCCTTCAGCCAAACGGGTGTGTGATCGACGCGCTCGAACAACCCGCCACTTGGCAATAGTTCGTCCCAAAGTGCGATGTCGTTGGGCAGCGATTTGGATCGGCCCTTTCTCGACTGCCGGGTCATGATCTGAGCCGGGACCAGGTCGGGACGGGACGATTCGGTGCGCGTCGCAATTCGATGAAAACACAGCGCGAACACTTGCAATTGTTGATGAGAGTCGTTTACGACGTCGGCACTGTACTGCTTGGTCGGGGCATGGGGCCTGTTGCCGTTGGGTGCGTGTCTTTGGGTGGACTGACTACCGCCACCCAGTTCTTGGAAGGGTAACGTTGAGTAAAACATGGTCTGCCTGCCTGGGTAACAGATGCTGCTTAGCTGTTGTATACGTATAATTATATGACCACAAGGCACGAATGGGTGCACTTGGGGCTTATACAAGATGACGGAAGGCTGCTGCTGCTTTTATGACGCTCTTCATGAGCAGCTACTGTATGTACATGGCTGCTGGTGGAATGTTTTTTGCAATGATTTTATATGCTGCCGTCGATCGTAGGCTGTGCCGTTTTATGACAACAACACGGAAGATATGGATGGCTGCATGACGGCATACTGGTCACGATATGATGACACTGGCTTTACATTCGGTAGCTGTCTCTGGAACAAATACAGCGACTTTGACATGGGTGTTGCTTATAAATGCATCACGTCAGATCAAACAAACATTCATGGAGGGTTATACATAGGCTTCAATCGGCTAGCAGCTTCGCGGGCCGTGTGGTTTCCGGAAGTTTCGAGTCCGTCCGAGTGGCGGTGAACACATACATACGTTTCTGACAAACTTTTGACCGCACAAAATCAATCGCGGTGGGATTTTGAGATACATAATTGAGATGCGCCAGCGAAAAATAGACACCATTTTTACTTTTATGATAGTCCCTTTATTCAGCTCGCGAAGCAAGCCTGGTACCGCGCCAAGAATACCTATCCAGTCCAACTCTTTCCCCACGACGAAGTCAAGCAGTCTGGGTTTACATGTTTCTGGTTCTCTCTTTCTGCTCGATGTATAGTGAGCAATCATTGTAGGTCCCGATCACGTCACTCTCCATAAATAGAGGAGGACAGAGTTTGAAGAGAAAGACGAAGGAGAGAAGTTGGTGAATGGGTTCTCAGTTTACTGGTCCCTTGTGGCCGGAACCTCGGGTACATTTAGAACACACGTTCGTCACTTACATCTACAAATATGTATAAAGTCGACTCGCAATTTAAATAAGTCCCAAGTGAAAAGGCCATACGCGGAGCTGATCGGGTGACATTTTAGTGCACTACAGTTTACGCTCATTATAGTGGCATGATCTTGTGTGGGATTTTCGGGCACTATTCTCGTGAATACAGTGGATTAACAGCACATTGGGCTCAAATGGTCGGTACAATTTCACTGTGACTGACGGGGGCCATTATAAAGTACGTAAACCGTAATACACAGTGCATGGTCGTTGTTGCGATGCTCACGAGAACTAACCATGGATGGACCTAAATGTTAGAGTTTGGCAGCTTAAGACGGCTCAAATTTCAAATTCAACCCAGCCATGCGGCATAATCCGGATAGAACCATGGCTGGACCTCAGGCAAAACACTGCACATCAAGACGAACGCATATTCGGCTCAATGGTGGACGGTTTGTTTGGAAGAACCTGACAGTATGAAAGTTCCTGTGGCATGTTTATTTACAAGATGTATGTATGAAAAATCAGCGAATCGCCCCTTGCATGTACTGTATATACGCATATAAGCTTCATGGTGAGACGCCTTGAATAGCCTGAACACCATTTTCGCAAAATGATGTTTCACCGCGTCTGGGAACTCGAAAATTTTGAGACCAAACACCTGTACTATCATGGTTGTGTCTGAGGGAGCGCTGCTGAGTGCGCCCTCGCAGTCATATTATCTGCTAAAATGATGTCACAGAGGAGTCGGTGCACGGTCTGTGAGCGTGAGAGAGTGAGCTGAGCGATAGAATTTCAGTTCTGCGCATACAAGCACTCCATGAGATTTGTTACAGATTGACGGGTGAAACAATTTTCATGAAAAGAAATGAACGTCGCAGCCAGCTGAGTGACACATGCGGTACAAACACTTGGAAGTTGGAGCATATATACTTCGTAAAGGCATTGGCATTGGGTGTACAACGTGGGCTTGATGTTTGACCGACCTGCCGCTGGCACCGTATCAACTATAAAAGGTCTGAAAAGCCGACACCACCGCTAGCATGCTTGAACACACGAAATTTGATTATGAAATTTTTGTTCTGCGTCACAGCAGCGCGCAACCGAGCATGAAACAGACAGACATGCGTGGTGGACAGTGACGCGAATGCCCGAAGCTCAACTAAAACCTGCAGTGGCAGTGGGCGGCTTTGTGAAATCGGACCATTAAAACCGCGAAAGTATGCGCTGTGCGAAATTACATGAATATTTTATGGAAAGCGCAGAAATGTGACATTGTACTGCATAGTTACGGATCCAGCTTTCGGCAAAGGGGGCCAAATCCCAAAAGTCGTTCTACCGTGGCGCATCTTTGAGTTTTCAATGCAGCGCTTTTTTTAACTGGGCGATGTTAAGCCAAGTATGGGTGGAATTTTCGAAACGGTGTAAAGGTCAGTTGGGCGTAAAGGTCGGCGTAAAGTTCGGTCGAAAGCTCGGTCGGCGTAGCTCAGTGTAAACGTGAAACATTGCCTGTTATTAACGTGGAATGTTTCAAGTTTACACCGAGGTCTATCACACTGAGCTGTCGACCGAGCTTTTCACCGCCCTTTACACCCAACTGACCTTTACACCGTTTCGAAAATATCGCCCTATGTACATATACATGCCATGCAAGATATAACCAGTGCGCGCAGCGCGCAAAAATTTTGCACTTGTGATAGCTAAATTTCATGGAATCGGTACATCACGCGATTTTTAGAACTTTGAGGTGTATCGCAGTGAAGATCCTGCGATCTAGGGCTCCCTTTTCCTTCTTCTGTTCGAAATGGTGGCCTCTTCAGTGGCGACTCTGACCAAAGGGTGCCAAGGCCCCCTGGGCCCGCTAGGGATATATGGCATGTTAAGATACAGTACAACGTTTTTTTTACAAATAACCCCAAGACAAGTTCGTGTCTACGCAAGTGACACAATGCATAAGCTGATGTAAAGAACTGAATCCCTGATATGAGCTGCTGTATATTCCACATAAAGCGAGATTGATCTTCTGAACTGAATACCAATTGAGTTGTTCTGGCACTTGAGCAGAAAAAAGACAATGAAGTCTAACAAGTGCCTGTGGGCTCGGCGAGAGCTCACGCCACACTTGTGTATGTCCCTCTGGGAATCAGGCGCGAAATGTGAGCTACATATCTATGTACCTATATGACCATGACTTACACTTCGAAAGGAAAGAGACAGTGTCGCACGACAAGACTTTATCACCTTTTAAAAGTCAAGAAAAGAGCAAGTGCAAGAGCGCGGTTTCCAAAACGCATTACCAACGAAGGTACAGCACAATAATACACTCTGGGCCAGGGACTGCTTGTTTTCAGTGGTGAGAAATTGCACCGACATTTTTCAGATAGTCAGCGGCAGCTTTGCCTATAAGTTACTGGTACAAATTTTACTTTGTGGAATGTGGGTACACATGTATAGGTACAGTACACACTCCTTATAATGAGCCGCGTTACATAGTAAATCCGTAGTGAACGGCGGAGTTTGATCTCAGAATTGCCGTTGTTACGGGCATATGAACCACTTTATTGTATGTGATGAATATTCTCTATTGTGAACGAATTTTTGGGGCTGTTAAATTCACTGCATAGAGGGCTTACTGTGCACAGTGGCAATGCGCTTTCCGGCTCCTGCAATCAGTGAGCCGAACAAAACAAGCAATGAAAAACATTGCGTCACTTTCAGAAATTGGGTACTGTACGAGCAGTGCAAGCAAGTATGTAGTCCACTATTACGATCTTTGTAATGACAGTACCACCAAAGGTACACTCGGTATTACATTCGCTCAGGCATTTCAATGAAATGAACCTTGCAGACCTCGGCTTGGGGGAAATGGTACATACATAGCACCATCGTGATCAAAATCTTTTGCGCGTGATTCGTTGCGTGTGTACAGTACATACGTATATGTACCTTACGCGAACCTGTTCCCGGAACCTCCCTTTTTAAAAAATAGCTACGTTGCGCACTCTCTTTACAGTGACAATATCGAGACCCGACATTCTGGTATTGAAAATTACTCACCAGCAGTTGCTGCAGCCCAGCCTACCATGCATGAGTCAAATGAAAGTATGCATTTGAAAACTTGGGTCAATTCGTTGTTAAAACAGCTTAGGTGAACGCCTTCCTGCCAATCAGTCGCGGGCACCGGTATATATCTGTGTACTCTATCTGTGTTTCCGACCGAGAAATAAATGAACGCAGGACTTATGGAAACAACATTATTCGAATGAAGCCCAAGTGCACATTCTACAATATTCCAAACGACTGTCGTGAACAACTTGGAAGCTATACGGCAAGGCCTGTGCATGACATCAAGGAACTGAATGAAATCAGAAAACGAGAATTATTCATTTCCCTAGGAGCTCAATTGATGTGACGTGAGAGCACAGTCTTTCTGCGGGTCGAGGAAATGGAATGGAGCCAAAAATATTATTGTGACTTTGTAATTACAATAATGTCAGGGCTCAGGGGATACCGTACACCTATATATTAAACGTGTGTAGAATCATTTGAACCTTTGGCCAACAAGGCTGTGCACTGAAGCCTCATCTCATTAACAATGCTGTAGATAGTCAGATCCGGCATACTGGGTTAGTTTTGGAAGCTTGCGGGGCTTGTTTTCAATGCTCCTGTAAATAAACATTGCACATTTTAGTCCCAACGCCACAAGGGACGACGAGAATCTATACCTGCATTTCGCGCGCGATGTGTGCGAAGGCTGAAAAAATCCAATCTATAAAATAATCAAACGCGGAATTCAGCATGCTCGGCTTTTCTACAAAACAGCTTTCATCCCAGAAAAAACCGCCGTCACAACATAACGATCGGGCGGGAGGGACAATCTGATGTGAATACAGAAAATGGCGCGCGAAATTAACCCGCAACTGTGTCCGTTTTTTAGTATAAATCTGAAAAAGCTCATCGCAGCTGCATCGAGTAAGTGAGCTGCAAAATTCGAAGTCACACTTGAACCAGTATACACATTCGCCATTTGGAGCTGTGCGCGGTATCAGGCAATAAGCACTCGCACCCAAACACAAATAATACAGTCAAGCACTCTTGGAGCGAGTGTATGTACACCAAAGCAATATAACATTCATAATATTTCAATATGAAAACTAAAGCCCGCATGGTATACATCACACAGCAAGACTTGTCTATGTGCTGTAGGTCCAGGCTTTGGTAAAGCCAAAAATGGTTTGCTTGGTTGGTTTCGCCGCAGTGAGCGTAAGACCCAAACACCGAAAGGGAGAAGGGGAGCTGCAAGCAGAAAAAGCAAATAGCCCACAAAATCGATCGTTTTTGACCGAAGCGCTTGCAAGAGCATGAACATGTATCTATACATATGTAGGACATACCGGGGTTCCACATACGCTTGCATTATTTCGAACCACGCGCGTACTGTATGTGTACCAGGGGCCACTGTGGGCCACCGCACGCAACTTTGGGGAATTTCAGTGTACATACAAACATGCGACTTGAAATATGGTGCGTATGCCGCTAGGTGTATGTATTTACGTGTACACTGTACGGACAAGATTTATGACGCAGCTGAACACAACACAATTAATTTGCAATGCTTACGTTGTGCTTTTAAACCACAGATAACGTTTTTACAGGTACTATATGTGACAACATACAATGTCACTGTCAACCGTGCCGGATACCAGAAGGACATCCTGTACCACATTGCTTTCCTGGTGCAGTGCTATCATATCGTTGAAATATATCAGACCGCGTGTGGCACATGAGCGCACAAAGCCTTGGACGATGAGCACTGGCACGGCGCTGGCTGTTTGTACGTTAGTGTGTTTGAGCAAGACACCGATTTACCATCACCAACGCAGTGTGTGCCACAGATGCGCCATCTTAAAAAAATCGTCACAATGCACGCGTTTTGGAGATGGTGGGTCGGGGGAAAAATGGTGCTCAAAGGTGGTAGAGATGCCCACTGTGAAACATCAGCCAATGCGCACGCGCACTAGTTAATGTCAGCAGGTCCACATCTGATCTACAAGCAAACCTTTGCTGTTTCCGCTTTGTGCGGCACTGCGGTACTGCTCAGATAACAAGTTGGCACATGTGGCCGGTGGTTAGGTACACGATCATGTCATAATAAGACGGCTGCAAGCAGCCACAAAACGATTTAGCTTTTTTTCGGTTTAGCTGTTTTGCAGTGGTGTGCATGTCTTGCACAGCAGCCGCTGTACAGTACCTCGCATGATACGGGCCATTTATCAGCCATGCGTAACGCTGGTAATGTACGAACGTACGGGTACGTATAGCGTATCCAACACTCGCGGCGGACGATTTAGCGATCCCAGAGCACGGTTCTATGCCGTTGTTTACGCGCTGTCATAAATTTCGACGCGACACTGCCGTTTTTTCTGGTTGTTTTTGATGGACCCATCTTTGAGCGATATTAAAAATACACAGTGGTTCTTTATTGCACGTGCGTGTGCGCACCTGGTGACCTTGAGCAGACACATGCGTCAAGATTGCATAGCTTGGGAACCGTTATTAATAGGACTTGGTTCAGAGAACAAGAAAGGCATGTAATTTCCACTCTTGAACACCAGAAACGCCATCTGAAGTGTTGGCTTTATCTCTCTCTCTTTGCATACCGAACCGACATTTTTCAATAAGCCAATTTACGTGGGACACAAAAAAGGGCAACTCGCAGACATTGCCAACATTTGGGGACCTGTTCGAGGTTTCCTGCGGTCTTGGGGCTGAATGTTTTTATATGTAGGTCATGTGCTCACTTTGAAAGATTAGGTAATCACAACCACATTTTCGGGCTTAGGCCCAGGCCTAGAAAGAATGAGCTGAACTATGTACGTAGTGTCCATAGTCGAGCCTGAATCGGTCAGGCCTAAAACCGACAGAATATTCTGTCAGCTCACCTGCCGACCCAATATCTGCACACAAACGTATTCGTACGCCTTGAACCATCGTTGTTTGTTGATCGACATCGGTGGTTCGGTGGGTTGCTGGCCGGGTTGTACTTGTGATGACCCGTCCGTCACATGGACGTGCGGTTCTAACGGCTGTCGCGGCGCCTGAAACACCAGTTGGGGTATTAGGCTCTTGAAACATCACCAGGCCGACATTTGCGAACACAAACAGAGTCACGCGCAAAACGAATGATATACATGGGCGTATTGATAATAGTTTTGCATATACCTACAGCTACTGTGGTTTTGCTGGGGTCACCGCAAACTGTTTACAGCTACCGTACTGCACGCAGCATACGCAACAATACATGTACCTACGCATCCAGCCTACATTAACGTCTACAGTCCTTTTCACGCATAGCGGGGCGCGCGGCATCCTGAAACACGCGGGCGCACGCGGCGCGTGACGATAGAAATGGAAGATAGAAGGGATCCGGTTATATACATTAGCAGACGGCTGTGAAACATCAAAACGTGCACATATCAGCAGCCACACGAAATTTGTACACACATGAAGCGCCCACACACACTCATACATGCTCTGTTGGTTCGGGTGCTGGTGCAATCACGGATGGGGGCTCCGCCGACCGAACCCCTGTTTTGCGCTCAGGTCTGTTGCTGCTAGTTTCGTCTGCAGTTGTTGCCTCGGGCACCACCTGTTCCGGTACCCAAATGTGTGTAGGTGATGTTTCATGCATTATAACATAACAATGCACAAACTTACTGTTTCTGGTTGGCCAAATGCGGCCCCGGTGACCGGTTGGGGTTGTTGTTGTAAAACATCAGCTGGGTGCACCGCATCCGCACTGGTCACAATTGGGGCAAATTGGGCCTTGACAAAACAAAGCGATAGTGAAAGCGGTGTATAGTGATAGTAGAGAAGAATACGTTGTTTGAAAGTGCCTGTTTGGCATAAAGATCATAGAAGATAATCGACAGAAAATATAGTAAAAATCAGATTAAAGTTCAGCATACGCCTAGAAATCAGGATTGCTTGCTGTCTTTACTTTGCGTTTGCTGGAGCACGTAAAAGGGCATCATTGTGGGAACGAACTTTTTAGCCGTCATTCATTTACGGGCTTGGGGGTATTGGCATGTGAAAAATCATGGCGAGACGAGAAAGAAAGCCAAAACACAAAGTTGTCATGCCGTGGTTGACGGGGACATGTGACTATATTGGGTACATGGATGGACGAAATGGAGTATTCATTGCATGCAGACGTTCTCATGCGTCACTTTCGCACGTGCACGCATACAGGGACAGAGTACTGAACGCAATTGAAATTCATGCATCAGCCGCGCACAGTGACAATGCAGCACTCCCATGCAGTCTGCGCCCTTCATTGGGGACATGATTAGCACTGTGTTTGTTGCAAAAAATGTTCCAAAGACATAGGGTGGAATTCAAAACAAAGTCAAGCTCACCGTCAAGCTCAACGTCAAAGTTCACCGTCAAACTCAACGTCACGTGTAAAATGACGGTGAACGTTTTGCTCGCACTGGCACACAACAACA
This sequence comes from Rhynchonema sp. JSB1_4, assembly GCA_030248065.1. NCBI lineage: Eukaryota > Metazoa > Nematoda > Chromadorea > Monhysterida > Xyalidae > Rhynchonema > Rhynchonema sp. JSB1_4. Next base: position 25,353 of record JASAMV010005087.1, read on the forward strand.
TTTCACTGCAACACAGTGTTGTGCTGCGCTGTAGTGTGTTGCCACTGCACAGCGCGTGCTAATTATAACGTTGTTAAAAGCCTAGTTTGGTTGGCCGACACTTTTTTCCATTTCCATTGCAGGCCTGACGTTGAACTTGACGGTGAGCTTGACGGTGAAATCGTGATAGTTCACCGTCATTTTACATGTGACGTTGAGTTTGACGGTGAACTTTGACGTTGAGCTTGACGGTGAGCTTGACTTTGTTTTGTGAATTCCAGCCATAGTTTGTACACCTATACCTACATGCTAACAAATGTGAAATTAGGGAAGGCAGATAGCGCACCAAGCCATATGCACAAGGTGACTATTGAGAGCGCAGACTGTATGAACATGCACATATCAACTGATAGCACATACTTCAATTACATCAAGCGACGTCGATGTTTCAACGGCTACAGGCACAACATCTCTGACTTCTTCATCAAGGATCGGCTGTGTGTCGGTCAAGAATGGTGGCGCTGGGATCACTTCTTGCGATCGGTCCTGTACGAAGCAGGGAAGCACAATCACAAAAGCAGATTATGAGTTAGCGACAACGGTATCGAACGATGAGACTTCACGAGTTACTTGCGAAACGACATGAGTCAATTGATGGCAAAGTAGATATACATGTACTGATATTAGGTGTACAAAGCAGCTTTCAATCCAAAGTTTTGCACGCAAATCAGGGAAGCATATTCATGCAAGAAAACGGATATTAAGTAACAGATTGTTAATGACATTTAGTTATAGCTGGACCGCAAGTTTCTGCCGGACTAAAGCCATCCCGATAGAGCACTATAGCAGCTTTTCCTGCTCATGCATTAGCTGATTACTGGCACTGGAACAATGAAAGCATAAGCCAAAGACTCACAATAACTTGCTCAGAGACAGGGGGTTGCGGTTCCAGGGCATCAGGTGGAATTGGCTCCTCGGGTACTGCGGGCGGAACGGGAACTTCGGGGGCTGGTTCGGCAGGTATCGGTTCGGGATGCGATACAACAGCTGGAGTCGGCATCGACTCAGACACGACTGCGGCTTGGTGGATTGATTTGGCTGATGTTATCACCTGCTGTTGACATAATTATAGATAGATGTACAGTAAACATCGAAATATAGATTTACACTGGGTACAAGACATTAAGCAAGGCCGGTGTTTTATGAAAGACGATAATCATAAGCCGAAACACAGATAGAATGAAAAAATGGGTGCATAAATAAGCAGAAGCACGAAATCGGCGCAAAGCGTACAGCTTAGATTGAGTCGTACTGTGGAAGTGGGTGCTCAATTGTTAGTACAATCTATACATGAATAAGAACTACAGATTCATACATAGCAGTAAAGACATTAAAAAACATCCAGTACTAAAGCTTGGGAGAAGTCTTCCACTTTCATAAAACATTCCTAAATCTCAAATTTCACTGACCGCCTGCTCCGGCTGTTGCTGCATGTCCGCTGGAGGCATCACTTTATCCCAATTGTCCTGTACCAACATCTCGGAAGGCGGTGGCGATCGTTGGTAATTGTTGCTGAAAAAAATGGAGCATTTTTTGTTGGAAAGTGATGTCTCACAATATCTGAAGAACGTTGAATAAGTCTCGGTACTAACTAAGATCGTCTTTGAGAGTGGTTTAGGTTTGAGCCCAAATTATGTGCTGTCCAGCCCATAAACGTAAGTCCATGGTTTCAGGATACCAGCTATTCTAGACGCACTTTGAGGTTAAGATTCATCTAGGTTCACCTAGGAGCATAAGCTGTGATTAAGATTGCCAAACCTTACAGACAGACATACCCATATTCATCCTGTTCAAACGAGACATGTCTGTTGTCGGTGTGCATTGGTGGTGCTTTGCTGGTCACTGTTTCGAATAGAGGCGGTTGTTGTTGCTGTGAGTCTGGCTCGTGTTGTCTCATCGTCTCAAACATTGTTGGTTGCTGTTGTTGCGTGGTGACCGGAGGATGCATCGTTGGGAACATATCTGACGCAGCAGGGGGCACCACTTGGCCACTGCTGGTTGTGGTCGTGGTATGTGGAGGCATCGGTGGGTGCGCGTGCGGTTCCGGTGGCACCACATGAGGTTGTTGCTGTTGATGTTTCAAGTCGTCATGTGTGGTGCTCATCGGTGGCGTACCGCCAAACGCGCCAACTGGAGGGGTTGAGGCGCCACTAGATGGCTCCTGGAGCGCAAAAAACCTCATGAATGAACTGATTGACGATTCAGTAAACTTCCGTGAAGGCAGGCCATCATGTGGAATCCAATCCTGCTTGCAATGAACCCTTTTATAGTGACACCACAACTTTCAGTACCCCACGTTTCTCCGTCATAGTGACGATTACCAAAAAGACCGACAAAAGGCCCACTACAGCGTGGCTGACCACAGCAACCTGGAATGTCTGCTGTCGACGTAGCATGCCCCCATAGTAGGTGCTCGGGAACTGTGTCTGTTGTTGTTGGTTGTCGCTGGTCAGAGGTGCTGTCGGGATGCTGGATGCGACACTAGACGTGTCGGGCTGCAACGTATATGAGTCGTGAAAGGTGTGACACTTATGGACATTTTTCCAGCTAGCCTGCTAAGTTTTTGCATCCTCTTCGGGCGCTAAAAAATTTTACGGATTTTTCTGATGGTAGGGGAAAACCACCGAAATAGTCTAGGTTCAAAATACGCCAATCTGTAAAGCATCAACCAGCTGGGCCATCAGGTCAGTGTGTATGTGTATGGATACCTGTTGCGGTGAGTGCGGTGTCTGTGCAAAGTGGAACGCAGCAGTGGCAGCCATATGGTCCATGGCCATGCTTTGTTGGTGCACCATGGCGGGCTTGGCTGATGCTACACTAGTCGATGTAACACTGGTGGTGGTCGTGCGTGGAGGAGCACCGAATGCATCGTGCGGACGTTGAATGTGCACCTGCTGTGGAATAGTCAGAGCGAGGTCAACTTGGTCATACTGATGATGACCTGGTGCACCGATCGTACATAGATAATACAGAAGCGGTTAAATTTTGAGTAACCATGATCGCAGTGCTCTTTTTTTAGTTGCTTAGTTCAGTTGGAAGAATCAGGTCATTGCCAGTACAGAAAACAACAACAACTCAAAGACCGTTATTGCTCTAATGTTTCAAGCAAACTATGTAAACAGACGCATACCGATGAAGCTGACGTGAGTGCAGCTGTGCTGCGAGGCGGTGCACCCGGAGTGGTCGTGGTCGAGGGTTCGGTGGTTTCTGGCGGCGCCTTGACTTTAGGGAACAGGTTCGCCAGCGATTCATCCACCATTTCTTGTCTGATCCCACTTTGCACCATCACCGGACCGGGTGGCTCAGGAAGACGCCGCTTCTCGGGTGTGCGGAAAGCTTGGCGGGCCTGCGAACGCTATAGTGTCATTGATGCGATAGTGTTTTGTTATAATTTGTCCCATTTGTGAGACAGGATTGAAGTATGTACCTAAGGATGTTTGCAAAGTAATCTACCGCGGGACACTGTGGAGAGGCACAACTATACATTTTCTTTACAAAACTGCGGATTATTGTCATTTTTTGTAGTTGTCCACCCACTTTTTTTCTGAAGTACAGTACACCAACATGGACGATTACCTGTCTGAGTTCTAATATGAGAGGACCCATAACAAAGAGGGCATACTGGCCAGAGTGCTGCAGCAATACAGTCTTGTCGCGTTATAATGATTCCCACCTTGTCAGTGCCGGTCGCAATCGCAGTCATGCCCCCGAATCGTCCACTGGCTGATGTCGTTGTCGTTGCCCCACCACGAGTGCTGCTTGGCACTGTGCTCTTTGGGATGGGTTGCTAAACGAACAGCATCGGTTATAAGTTCAGGGTGACCAGACTCGTCTACGTAGTGATATGGCACGGATGTGTGCCCCAATCAAGTATGTGGCTACTGTATACAGGGTGCGCCTCCTTCCGTAATATTTGTGCATGAGGCTTTATGGCTCAATTCGCATCTAAATACCTGATACCCCTGGGCCCTGACAAACCTGCGGTAATCTTCGATGCACAACATCACCATTCGCCCGATAATCGTCTTTGATGCCCATTCGCGACTTGCGATCTGCAAATTCAGCCAATTCAGAAACAAATCAGACAGATAAAGACAAAATGCTGCACACTCTGTGTACGACTAAGGTTTAATGAATATTGTTCAAAACTACAGGTTCTCGATCATGACATTATAAAGTGAGGGTGCTGTACTATACACATGTTCACACTAACGGTCATCTCTGTCCAGGTGTTCGTGTCTGTTGCGCATCGCATCATCCCGCCGGTCGTATGTGCCCCACAAATCATACTGCTCACTCGGCAATAGGGAGGGACTAAAAGTTGGATATGGTTCAACAGTATTGTGGATAGAAAGGTGGCGATACAGGATGTTTTTCAGTGCTCGCAAATCCCCAAATTATTATGGAGTGGTTGACACGCTGCTGACACAGTTTTCGCATTAATTTTGTGCCTCAACCGAAACGTCAATCTAGGTCGTTTTCGTGGTCGGCAGGGTTATCAATAATGTGCTCCTCGTTCCCAACATGTACAACGTATAATTAGACAAGTTCTTTTTTCATCTTAGGTAATACACCCCCCTTCTTCCTCATTTATCCCGAGCCGGGCCCAAAAAGAAAATAACACAAATCACGAAGTCCAGAGACATGCAGCATGCAAAAAGAAAGGGGACGGACACTTTCGCGAGCACCCCCGGTGGTGTACTTTCTGCCGGATCGTGTCTCGCCCGGTGTGAGGGGTCGGTGTTGTGGTGATTTGTAGACATTCATTCGTCTGGCTCGCCACACGTGCGCTTCGTGTTCATCCTCGTC
>JASAMV010005088.1:0-80215 GCA_030248065.1 Rhynchonema sp. JSB1_4
ACGTGACCAAGAAAGGTCCGATCCGATCGTATTTCACCAAGTGTGTCACGGGGAAATAGCGGTCCCGAAGACAGCAGCCACTTCAATTGACATTTCGCTGTAGCAGCGTAGGCGAAGCCTAAGCCCATGCCCAAGCCTAGGCCTAAGCCTGAGCCAGCTGACAAAGATATCAATAGCTGCCTTCAGTAACCGCTGTTTTGTCCCCGCTGTTTTGTCCCGAGCCGTTCCGCTCACCGCTGTTCACTCAGTGTTGTCCTAACCGATCACCGAGTTTATATCGCTCACTGTTTTTGTGCTTTCAAGCGGAGACTAGCAGTGTCATAATCAGACCTCGGCCCGAAGAGGGACAAGATTTCTTCTCCCCTCCCCTCCCCCCGATAGATTCAGGCTGGGAAAACAATTTGGTGGGTCAAACGGGTGCTCTGGTCGGGGAATCCGAATCTATTTGGTCACGTGACCCTTGGGGACTTTTTGGGGGTCGAAATTGAGTTGATACGTACGGCGCAGTGAAGATGTGGTGTGGAGTGAAAATCACGAGGAAGCCCTGCAACCAAAAGAACACACAGCATACACTCTTTTATAGTGAGCAGGCACTTTCGGGCGCTGTTCGCTTTTCATGCTTGCCGGTGCCGAGATATGTTGTTGGTGATTTTGTTTTTGATTGTAACTTTGGAAACAGGGCCAACCAAATCTTTCAACAAAAATGAGACAAAACATCAGAAAATACTCAGCAAACAAGTTCCAGAAAATAACGGCAAACTTAAAAATTGCAAAAATTTGCACTGGGTGCATATAGGCCTAAGAGCGGTGTCTGCTGGAAGCGGACCCATCTCATCCCCAGTGCGTGCACCTCTACAACGTACGCCTCCTCGTGTGGTGTTGTTTCGCTTGTTGTGCTCTTGCTTTACAGCGCGCACTCCTGTGGGCCACAGGAGCTGTGCTGAGCGGTCGTCTAAAGATTGCTTTTATTATTTAGGTGGGTCGGTGAAACAGAATGGTGTTGGTAGCGTTGCATAATTAATCAATACTGCTGCAGTGTGCCCATGTTTGTTCTTTGCGTGTGCAAACACACACACACACACAGTGAGCAGAGACAAGCAATAATAATGCACGTGCATCTTGCTAGATCAGGGTGCCCCTTGCACACACATACAGCACACCTGTGTACTGCAGCCTGGTGGTGAGTAAATTTATGACCGTTTTGTGACTGATGCGTGTCACTTCAGTCTCAACTCCAGTTCAAACAGTGCACTCTGGAAAACTGTCAACCTTCCGCAGCCAGAAGAAACACTTCACAATTCAATTTCAATTTATTGTTTGCATCCAGTATCGACACACACATGACAGAAGTCACAACGACAAAAGTGTGAAGACGAATGCCAGAAAAAGATGAAAACTCAAATGAACCGGCACCTTGAAGTGACTTCACGACGAATATTCACAAAAGTGTAACATTTTCGCGCGCCACGCGCTCATGAGCGTATTTTGTGTAGTATTTGGCTTAAAATCGGCGAATTAAACATAAGCGCAAGATAAAAACGATTAATGTACACGCATCTTTCACAATTATCGCCGTACCTGTGATTTGAACAGGCAAGTTTTGTGACACGAAATCCCCATCAGCCGCTTGTTGAATGAGACTTCACCGCGAAATTTCACCGATTCCAGCATAATGCTCAACGGTGCTGGAGTCCGGCAGAATTTACGTCCGAAGTAAGGTGTACAGTCCCCGGTTTATTCCTTTGCAGATGATTTATGCTTATGGACATAAAATGTCGTACCAGACTCAACTATGCAACACCACATCTCTGCCTGCACTTCGTTTGTATACGTATATATACGTTTGTATACGTTCTTTGTTGAAGGATAATAATATGGCACGAGCAAAAAAGCTGGTCACTGAGTACCACTGAATTAACGTGTGATTCCACACTGACGAGAAGTTGGCATGAGAATCACTATACTGTTAACCAATTTTATGATCTGCACTACGCTAGCCAACATTTACCAAAGTCGACTTTGGTTAGCCGCATAATACAACGCAGCTGTAAGTCTGACCATCGATGATGACTCTGTAAGTAGTATGCGCATTTTGCACTGGAATTCAAACAGATGTTGTGGACCGAAAAGTACCAGGACCGAAAAGCACCTGGACCGAAAGGTACCTGGACCGAAAAGTACCAGGACCGAAAGGTACCTGGACCGAAAAGTACATGGACCGAAAGGTACCCGGACCGAAAAGTACCTGGACCGAAAGGTACCTGGACCGAAAAGTACCTGGACCGAAACGTACCTGGACCGAAAAGTACCTGGACCGAAACGTACCTGGACCGAAAAGTACCTGGACCGAAAGGTACCTGGACCGAAAAGTACATGGACCGAAACGTACCTGGACCTAAATGTACATGGACCGAAGGGTACTTGGACCGTAAAGTGAGTGGACCGAAAAGCACCTGGACCGAAAGGTTACATGGACCGAAAAGTCCTGTGGACCGAAAAGTACGCTGGACCGAAAAGATACGGGCGCCCCCCAAAAACGCATACAATGGCACATGTCTTTAGTTTTCCGGCAGTGGTGGGTAATTACTGTGTGTAATAATACCCTTAGTTTCTCCTCGGAGTCTTTGAAATACTCACACCACGCGTTTGCAGCTTAAAAAGCTTCTGTGCCGCTTAAAAGATCGATTGCGTTTTTTGAACTTGCAAATTTAGCTTTTCCGGCCTGTGAGAACTCCGGCAATTAATCATGTTTGATAGTAGACTTCTTTTTAAATTATGTGTCCATTTTAGCATACAGTTGCCGAAATACTCTGATATGCGGCTTAATGTTTTGTCTTTGAGAAGTACTTTTTGTTCCCTGGTTGCTTTGGAACAGTGAGTCAAGTGCACACGTTTATCGCAATGCGGTGGGCCCACGCTTCGTTCCGTTCAGTACCCAGTCCTAAGGCGTACTATAGTTTACTTCATTTCGCACTTCATTTCATGTGTCGCTATATAGCTCTGCTGCTAAGTTTTATTGTACCTACGGTATATACTTCGATATGTATGTATATGTACGTCAGGCTAAGTTGAACCATCGCTCAACTATAGGTATAAGCCGCAGCAAATTAGCGAACTACTGTAATGCGCATTCACACTTGGGGTCCTGCGCAATGCTCTGCATTTACGATCCCGCACTGTTGTTAATTTGGTCAAGTATGCTCTGAGTATGTATGTGTCTCTGGACTTTGCGGGCAGTATTTTCAATAGTTTGTGCATCTGGTGCCTTCCGCACTTTATGGCAAACGATTTTATCACAAATACAAGTTTTGTCACTGAGTTAAAGAAGCGATTACGGGCACAATCATGTAACCGCGCTGGAATTGTAACATGTATCAGGAAAGCTGCGCACAAGTTTTGCACTGTCCTGGCTCAAGCATTAACAGCATCTGACCGGACTTCTGGTTCGCTAGAAGCAGATCTGTGTGGTGTAACTGTCAGTTAAAGCTGTCACATATGTCTCTCACTCATAAGCTGACGGCATACATGTATTTGTTTTAAGCAACTTAGTTAACTGATTCTGAATCATTGCTGTCTTAAGCACCATGCAGAAGATGGAGTCACTCCCAGGTGTCGACACAACGTTTCGCCCTGTCTGCTGCTCTGCTCTAGAACAGCTATGTGGTTTCGCAGAAGTGGAGCCAGGCTTTTTTCTTGAAGATTAAAATTTTTGAATGAGCAACGGAATAATGTACTATGGCGGCTGGTGGGAGGTGAGAAGGTGGAAATCTTATTCAAATTACTGTACATACATGTCTTTTAAAAAAACTTGAACACATATGTATTTTCAGATGCAACACTCTTGCAGGGTGCAAACGTGTCCAGAAAACCACGTGTGCTACAGTAACGGTCTCCTCACCGAATGCGTACCGTACCATCAATGTAACACTGTTGTTCTCCATTGTCTTTGCAGAATTGCAATCTTAAAACCACTCCTTCTTGCAGACACAATCAAACCATGCACGCAGAATCTGTGTCTGGCATTGTCATTGCCCGGGGATTGTCTGTTGATCCACGGTCAGCCACGGTGTTGCCTCGATACAAGTACGATGAAGGAATGCAGTGGTTGGTGGACTTTTAAGGTCAATGCTGCAGACCTGCTTCATGAGTGGGTTAGGAACGTTACAATTTGATTTTAGATGCTTTCCTGCAACGGTATCCATCGGAGACGTCCCAGCTCGACTCCTATTATCACAGTGAAACGATAGCGTTTGGTGCGCAACAACGGGAGTATGCGGTTGGTCAGATTTTGCTGAAAGCACCTAATCTGGCCAAATAATCATTATTAAAACAGTTTCAGACAGAAACCGGCGGCAATTCAATTCACTATTCGATCGGTGTCATATGCCTGATGGTTCTATTCTTCATCGTCTCAATGACCTTACTGATCTGCGGTGCTCACAACTGGAGTTGTCGACTGGTAACAAGCAGGAGTGAATACGAGCGTTGGAAAGGTGCGTGTAACGCAGGGGGTTAATCGAGTGACGTTTCAGTAGCTGAACAGACAGAGTTCAAATCCTACCGCGCACTTTCAGAACAAGAAACAGCCGCTGCGCAGGCCGCACGTGAAGAACGGGAAAGACGAACAGAACAGAACGATCAAAGTAACCCAGAAGAAGTGCTGATCGCATCCAAGGGCGCTCGAGTGATGAATGGATACGCCGGTACGTGTCAGAATTCGAACCCCGCGCATTGGATGCACCAGATGTTGTCCACCAACCCACTAGGCCATCCATCAATGACGTCATCACTGTTGGACAACGATATGATGGTTGACAAGAGCACGCATCGTGCGATCATCAATAGTGATTGTCGGGAACGGGAAGATCAAATGAAGAGATCCGTCCAGACAAGCAGCACTACAACAACTCATTGTTCGGTACCAGGCATGGAGCTGATGGAAGGGTGAGTAGTGACGGGACGCATGCGTACACGGACCGGGCGCAGATCATGATTCATCAAATTTGGTAACCGGATAGGAAAGTGCATTTGGTGACACCGAAGCTTGTCCATGCCACTGACTTCGAGCGACGTAGTTGTCTGGCAAATGTGATTCGATACCGGCTGGAATTGGTTGACCAGACTGCATCATCGCTTCCTGGAAGTTTCTTGTGGTCCAACGTTAACGAACAGGTATACAGTAGATTGGGATCCAGGCGACGAGACTGGATGCCAAAGAAACTCTGACCTGGGTGAACTGGGTCGGAACGGTTCCGAAAATGCCGCACCTCAATTTTCGAAGTCTCGAGCACGCACAACATAACAACTGGCACGCAATTTCTTACACCATCTAATGTTTCACAGCCCCGTCGAACTGGACAGCGACGAGTATTCAATGTCTGAGTCCACAGTCGTCTGTGTGGGCAGCGCAATCAATTCTGGTCGACTGGATTTGGACACACATCGATCGATCAACAATCAATCCCAATCGATAATTGTTGATCACCATGGAAATCGATCGACTTTTATTGATTTGAATGTGTTCAACGGGAACAATAATGCTGCTACCAGATCCAGTCATTCGCAGGAACGGCAGACACCATTCTCAGCCGATGATATTACGATGATACAGGCCAGGACTTGACTTAATTCCATTCGACTGATTGAATGAGTCTGTTACTCCATCAACAACAATTTTGAGAATACCCTCAATTTTTTGTCTTTCTATTTTTTGGTAATAGTTTTGTGTACAGTATATTTCGTTTTATGTACAAACAACTACAGGTAAAGCATATGGTTCTGAACAAAATTGTTATTTGAACTGAGCAGGGCAGCATTCGGTACTTTATGAGGCAAGACTGTACCAGTTGGTTTTGTACATTTTGTGCAGTTCGATCAACACCTAGGTATCAGCACCTATGTATTTTTAATTATCTTGAACAACTTGTTACTGCGTCATGAAATATTTTGGTTGCTACAGTATTATCCCTGAACTCAAAATTTGTGTGTGTTTTCCAAACTGCCCAAAAATGTTCGATTTCATATTTAGCTTTACACTTTATCTCGTTCACGTTTTTGTTTTGCCTTACACATTTCAAGAATAAACCTTTTCAGAAATATCTACTTGCAATGCAAATACGCGGTGAAAATTTACAGGACATTGGCATGGCATTGAAAAACATAACACTGTGCATTATAAATATACCTGGGACTTTGTTGGTCACCTGGCAAAAATTGGGAGTTCAAAAAGCCAGTTGAGCTTCTCTCAATGCGCGTACGTTGCTAATTTTACTTGCTCGACTGGATGACTGAGGTTGAGATTGGACGAGGGCCACGTTTTTGTCACATAAACGGGCGAATTTGTATTTCTGCATACACACCTGCAAAGTGCAAAAAACAAACTAACTGACTCACTGGCCTTACCCTGCGGCTAGCGTGCAGTTTGGTCAAACAACCCTGCTCTGTTGTTTTTGTGACTGACCAAAGACCCCACTGTCATTGTCACTGCAACTTAAACGTATTCTGAAGTGCGCTGTTAACCGTTTGCAATTAAAAGCTGGGCTCGGGAATGTAGCACAGCCGCCTCTCGTGAATATGACACACCGACCATTCGTGTAGGTTGTCATTCGAAGCTTGTCTCGTGAATGTAGCACAGCGGCCTCTCGTGAATATGACACACCGACCACTCGTGTAGGTGCCATTCGAAGCTGGGCTCGTGAATGTTGCACAGCCGCCTCTCGTGAATATGACACTCCAACCATTCGTGTAGGTAGTCAGTCATTCGAAGCTGGGCTCGTGAATGTTGCACAGCCGTCTCTCGTGAATATGACACACCGACCGTTCGTGTAGGTTGTAATTCGAAGCTTGTCTCGTGAATGTAGCACAGCCGCCTCTCGTGAATATGACACACCGACCACTCGTGTAGGTTGTCATTCGAAGCTTGTCTCGTGAATGTTGCACAGCCGCCTCTCGTGAATATGACACACCGACCGTTGGTGTAGGTTGTCATTCGAAGCTTGTCGCGTGAATGTAGCACAGCCGCCTCTCGTGAATATGACACACCGACCACTCGTGTAGGTTGCCATTCGAAGCTGGGCTCGTGAATGTTGCACAGCCGCCTCTCGTGAATATGACACACCGATTGTTCGTGTAGGTTGTAATTCGAAGCTTGTCTCGAGAATGTAGCACAGCCGCCTCTCGTGAATATGACACACCGACCACTCGTGTAGGTTGCCATTCGAAGCTGGGCTCGTGAATGTTGCACAGCCGCCTCTCGTGAATAGGACACACCGACCGTTCGTGTAGGTTGTCATTCGAAGCTTGTCTCGTGAATGTAGCACAGCCCCCTCTCGTGAATATGACACACCGACCGTTCGTGTAGGTTGTCATTCGAAGCTGGGCTCGTGAATGTTGCACGGCCGCCTCTCGTAAATGTGACACACCGACCGTTGGTGTAGGTTGTCATTCGAAGCTTGTCTCGTGAATGTAGCACAGCCGCCTCTCGTGAATATGACACACCGACCGTTCGTGTAGGTTGTCATTCGAAGCTGGGCTCGTGAATGTTGCACAGCCGCCTCTCGTGAATATGACACACCGACCGTTCGTGTAGGTTGTCATTCGAAGCTGGGCTCGTGAATGTTGCACAGCCGCCTCTCGTGAATAGGACACACCGACCGTTCGTGTAGGTTGTCATTCGAAGCTTGTCTCGTGAATGTTGCACAGCGGCCTCTCGTGAATATGACACACCGACCGTTGGTGTAGGTTGTCATTCGAAGCTTGTCTCGTGAATGTAGCACAACCGCCCGTCGTGAATATGACACACCGACCATTGGTGTTGGTTGTAATTCGAAGATTGTCTCGTGAATGTTGCACAGCCGCCTCTCGTGAATATGACACACCGACCGTTGGTGTAGGTTGTCATTCGTAGCTGGGCTCGTGAATGTTGCACAGCCACCTCTCGTGAATATGACACACCGACCGTTCGTGTAGGTTGTCATTCGAAGCTTGTCTCGTGAATGTAGCACAGCGCCTCTCGTGAATATGACACACCGACCGTTGGTGTAGGTTGTCATTCGAAGCTTGTCTCGTGAATGTAGCACAGCCGCCTCTCGTGAATATGACACACCGGACCGTTCGTGTAGGTTGTCATTCGAAGCTGGGCTCGTGAATGTTGCGCAGCCGCCTCTCGTGAATATGACACACCGACCGTTGGTGTAGGTTGTCATTCGAAGCTTGTCTCGTGAATGTAGCACAGCCGCCTATCGCGAATATGACACACCGACCATTCGTGTAGGTTGTCATTCGAAGCCGGGCTCGTGAATGTTGCACAGCCGCCTCTCGTGAATATGACACACCGACCATTCGTGTAGGTTGCCATTCGAAGCTGGGCTCGTGAATGTTGCACAGCCGCCTCTCGTGAATATGACACACCGACCATTCGTGTAGGTTGCCATTCGAAGCTGGGCTCGTGAATGTAGCACAGCCGCCTCTCGTGAATGTGACACACCGACCATTCGTGTAGGTTGTCATTCGAAGCTGGGCTCGTGAATGTTGCACAGCCGCCTCTCGTGAACATGACACACCGACCATTCGTGTAGGTTGCCATTCGAAGCTGGGCTCGTGAATGTGGCACAGCCGCCTCTCGTGAATATGACACACCGACCATTCGTGTAGGTTGTCATTCGAAGCAGGGCTCGTGAATGTTGCACAGCCACCTCTCGTGAACATGACACACCGACCATTCGTGTAGGTTGTCATTCGAAGCTATGCTCGTGAATGTAGCACAGCCGCCTCTCGTGAATATGACACACCGACCATTCATGTAGGTTGCCATTCGAAGCTGGGCTCGTGAATGTAGCACAGCCGCCTCTCGTGAATATGACACACCGACCACTCGTGTAGGTTGCCATTCGAAGCTGGGCTCGTTAATGTTGCACAGCCGCCTCTCGTGAATATGACACACCGATTGTTCGTGTAGGTTGTAATTCGAAGCTTGTCTCGAGAATGTAGCACAGCCGCCTCTCGTGAATATGACACACCGACCACTCGTGTAGGTTGCCATTCGAAGCTGGGCTCGTGAATGTTGCACAGCCGCCTCTCGTGAATAGGACACACCGACCGTTCGTGTAGGTTGTCATTCGAAGCTTGTCTCGTGAATGTAGCACAGCCCCCTCTCGTGAATATGACACACCGACCGTTCGTGTAGGTTGTCATTCGAAGCTGGGCTCGTGAATGTTGCACGGCCGCCTCTCGTAAATATGACACACCGACCGTTGGTGTAGGTTGTCATTCGAAGCTTGTCTCGTGAATGTAGCACAGCCGCCTCTCGTGAATATGACACACCGACCGTTCGTGTAGGTTGTCATTCGAAGCTGGGCTCGTGAATGTTGCACAGCCGCCTCTCGTGAATATGACACACCGACCGTTCGTGTAGGTTGTCATTCGAAGCTGGGCTCGTGAATGTTGCACAGCCGCCTCTCGTGAATAGGACACACCGACCGTTCGTGTAGGTTGTCATTCGAAGCTTGTCTCGTGAATGTTGCACAGCGGCCTCTCGTGAATATGACACACCGACCGTTCGTGTAGGTTGTAATTCGAAGCTGGGCTCGTGAATGTAGCACAGCCGCCTCTCGTGAATATGACACACCGACCATTCGTGTAGGTTGTCATTCGAAGCTGGGCTCGTGAATGTAGCACAACCGCCTCTCGTGAATATGACACACCGACCACTCGTGTAGGTTGTCATTCGAAGCTGGGCTCGTGAATGTAGCACAGCCGCCTCTCGTGAATATGACACACCGACCGTTCGTGTAGGTTGTCATTCGAAGCTGGGCTCGTGAATGTTGCACAGCCGCCTCTCGTGAATATGACACACCGACCGTTCGTGTAGGTTGTCATTCGAAGCTGGGCTCGTGAATGTTGCACAGCCGCCTCTCGTGAATAGGACACACCGACCGTTCGTGTAGGTTGTCATTCGAAGCTTGTCTCGTGAATGTTGCACAGCGGCCTCTCGTGAATATGACACACCGACCGTTCGTGTAGGTTGTAATTCGAAGCTTGTCTCGTGAATGTAGCACAGCCCCCTCTCGTGAATGTGACACACCGACCGTTCGTGTAGGTTGTAATTCGAAGCTGGGCTCGTGAATGTTGCACGGCCGCCTCTCGTAAATATGGCACACCGACCGTTGGTGTAGGTTGTCATTCGAAGCTTGTCTCGTGAATGTAGCACAGCCGCCTCTCGTGAATATGACACACCGACCGTTCGTGTAGGTTGTCATTCGAAGCTGGGCTCGTGAATGTTGCACAGCCGCCTCTCGTGAATATGACACACCGACCGTTCGTGTAGGTTGTCATTCGAAGCTGGGCTCGTGAATGTTGCACAGCCGCCTCTCGTGAATAGGACACACCGACCGTTCGTGTAGGTTGTCATTCGAAGCTTGTCTCGTGAATGTTGCACAGCGGCCTCTCGTGAATATGACACACCGACCGTTCGTGTAGGTTGTAATTCGAAGCTTGTCTCGTGAATGTAGCACAGCCCCCTCTCGTGAATGTGACACACCGACCGTTCGTGTAGGTTGTAATTCGAAGCTGGGCTCGTGAATGTTGCACGGCCGCCTCTCGTAAATATGGCACACCGACCGTTGGTGTAGGTTGTCATTCGAAGCTTGTCTCGTGAATGTAGCACAGCCGCCTCTCGTGAATATGACACACCGACCGTTCGTGTAGGTTGTCATTCGAAGCTGGGCTCGTGAATGTTGCACAGCCGCCTCTCGTGAATATGACACACCGACCGTTCGTGTAGGTTGTCATTCGAAGCTGGGCTCGTGAATGTTGCACAGCCGCCTCTCGTGAATATGACACACCGACCGTTCGTGTAGGTTGTCATTCGAAGCTGGGCTCGTGAATGTTGCACAGCCGCCTCTCGTGAATAGGACACACCGACCGTTCGTGTAGGTTGTCATTCGAAGCTTGTCTCGTGAATGTTGCACAGCGGCCTCTCGTGAATATGACACACCGACCGTTCGTGTAGGTTGTAATTCGAAGTTTGTCTCGTGAATGTAGCACAGCCCCCTCTCGTGAATGTGACACACCGACCGTTCGTGTAGGTTGTAATTCGAAGCTGGGCTCGTGAATGTTGCACGGCCGCCTCTCGTAAATATGGCACACCGACCGTTGGTGTAGGTTGTCATTCGAAGCTTGTCTCGTGAATGTAGCACAGCCGCCTCTCGTGAATATGACACACCGACCGTTCGTGTAGGTTGTCATTCGAAGCTGGGCTCGTGAATGTTGCACAGCCGCCTCTCGTGAATATGACACACCGACCGTTGGTGTAGGTTGTCATTCGAAGCTTTCTCGTGAATGTAGCACAGCCGCCCGTCGTGAATATGACACACCGACCATTGGTGTTGGTTGTAATTCGAAGATTGTCTCGTGAATGTTGCACAGCCGCCTCTCGTGAATATGACACACCGACCGTTGGTGTAGGTTGTCATTCGTAGCTGGGCTCGTGAATGTTGCACAGCCACCTCTCGTGAATATGACACACCGACCGTTCGTGTAGGTTGTCATTCGAAGCTTGTCTCGTGAATGTAGCACAGCCGCCTCTCGTGAATATGACACACCGACCGTTGGTGTAGGTTGTCATTCGAAGCTTGTCTCGTGAATGTAGCACAGCCGCCTCTCGTGAATATGACACACCGGACCGTTCGTGTAGGTTGTCATTCGAAGCTGGGCTCGTGAATGTTGCGCAGCCGCCTCTCGTGAATATGACACACCGACCGTTGGTGTAGGTTGTCATTCGAAGCTTGTCTCGTGAATGTAGCACAGCCGCCTATCGTGAATATGACACGCCGACCATTCGTGTAGGTTGTCATTCGAAGCCGGGCTCGTGAATGTTGCACAGCCGCCTCTCGTGAATATGACACACCGACCATTCGTGTAGGTTGCCATTCGAAGCTGGGCTCGTGAATGTTGCACAGCCGCCTCTCGTGAATATGACACACCGACCATTCGTGTAGGTTGCCATTCGAAGCTGGGCTCGTGAATGTAGCACAGCCGCCTCTCGTGAATGTGACACACCGACCATTCGTGTAGGTTGTCATTCGAAGCTGGGCTCGTGAATGTTGCACAGCCGCCTCTCGTGAACATGACACACCGACCATTCGTGTAAGTTGCCATTCGAAGCTGGGCTCGTGAATGTGGCACAGCCGCCTCTCGTGAATATGACACACCGACCATTCGTGTAGGTTGTCATTCGAAGCAGGGCTCGTGAATGTTGCACAGCCACCTCTCGTGAATATGACACACCGACCATTCGTGTAGGTTGTCATTCGAAGCTATGCTCGTGAATGTAGCACAGCCGCCTCTCGTGAATATGACACACCGACCATTCGTGTAGGTTGTCATTCGAAGCTGGGCTCGTGAATGTTGCACAGCCGCCGCTCGTGAATATGACACACCGACCATTCGTGTAGGTTGCCATTCGAAGCTAGGCTCGTGTATGTAGCACAGCCGCCTCTCGTGAATATGACACACCGCCCATTCGTGTAGGTTGTCATTCGAAGCTGGGCTCGTGAATGTAGCACAGCCGCCTCTCGTGAATATGACACACCGACCATTCGTGTAGGTTGTCATTCGAAGCTGGGCTCGTGAATGTAGCACAGCCGCCTCTCGTGAATATGACACACCGACCATTCGTGTAGGTTGTCATTCGAAGCTATGCTCGTGAATGTAGCACAGCCGCATCTCGTGAATATGACACACCGACCATTCGTGTAGGTTGTCATTCGAAGCTGGGCTCGTGAATGTTGCACAGCCGCCTCTCGTGAATATGACACACCGACCATTCGTGTAGGTTGCCATTCGAAGCTGGGCTCGTGAATGTAGCACAGCCGCCTCTCGTGAATATGACACACCGACCATTCGTGTAGGTTGTCATTCGAAGCTGGGCTCGTGAATGTAGCACAGCCGCCTCTCGTGAATATGACACACCGACCATTCGTGTAGGTTGTCATTCGAAGCTGGGCTCGTGAATGTAGCACAGCCGCCTCTCGTGAATATGACACACCGACCACTCGTGTAGGTTGTCATTCGAAGCTGGGCTCGTGAATGTAGCACAGCCGCCTCTCGTGAATATGACACACCGACCATTCGTGTAGGTTGTCATTCGAAGCTGGGCTCGTGAATGTAGCACAGCCGCTTCTCGTGAATATGACAGATCGACCATTTGTGTTGGCTGCAGCACGTGAATGCATGAATGATTTGCATTATCAATTATTTATTGATTCCGGTAGAACTGTTCAACATCAACAATTTGCGACGAACCGCATTGTCATATCACATGATCAAATTCATATCTAATCATCTAACCAACATCGGTGGGCAACTCTAATTGAAATGAATCGTCGAAATCAGTCACCAATGTAATAATGTCTTTGTCATCTCTATCACTAAGACCTTTCTTGTGGCGGCCAAGAACACACCTTTCAATTCGAAGTTGATAAGTGAACCAAGGTGCCGTTTGTTTTACTGTATTCATTTTGACATGCCACAGGCCTGTGAGAAATGCAGGTGTCATCAAACCCGAAAGTTTAAGAGTATAGAGTATTACCGCAGGATTGCTGCAGATGAGTAGATTTCGAAAGATATCAATTTTGTTACCTTGTGTTTGCCCATTGTCTGAATTTGGCACTTCAGTTTGGAAAGAGATGCAAAGGTTAGCTATAATCTTCACTCACTTTTTACACACCACGATTTTGGGTGATATCTACGCAAAAAAGTTTTTTTTGATTTGCAGTATTTTAAAAGTAACTACAACTCAAGTTCATTCCCATATGTCAACGCAAGGCCAAGAAAGCGCAATTTTTATTCCGATGGGGAAGTCCTTTTCTGAAAAGTTATAAAATGTTGGATTACGGTAGATACAGAAGCTGATATCGCAAACCAAGTGTCAGTACAATACCTGAACATTTATACCAAAAGTTCGAAAAGCCAAAAGATTCGTATTATTCTCGGTGTGCCCTCACTTCCGCCAGCACAGTACAGCCTATGATTCTTATTTTCCTGCCTTGAATGAGATTATGCGTCTTCTTCGTGCTCCATTTTTGTTTTTGATGCTTGGTTGAATTATGTAGTTTACATTATGCAGATTATACTTCAACGATTTTTTTGCCTGGTCTCGTTAAAAACATTTTTATTCTTTATATAAAAAGACTATAGATCATCCGCATTGCCATGAAATCACTTACTGACGGGAGCAAATTCAAGAATGGCGGACTAACAGATAAATTCAGATAATAACGAATAAAGTTTAAATGCAGGAATACAAAATATAATAATAATAGTAATCAGCCTAACAAGAGTCTAGCTCAACAAACAAAGCACACAGGTATTCAGGTCTTGCTCATTGTAAAGCTATTGATCTATAACTTCTATGAAATTCATAAAACCATGAACTTGAGTTCTCTGATGATAAATACTTTTCGCGAAAATATTAGAGGTTCATCGCAGTTGAAATGCAGTTGCTTCGTTTTGCAACAAAGATTTGAATATATATTTTTACATGTAAAATGTTTCATTAGGTTTTATTCCCGTAATTTTATGTTGATTAACTTGCATTTAACCGCCCAGTTTCTTCTCCATCTCAATCAGTTTCTTGACGCCATCGTACATCTGCTTAACGGCCTGAATATTTAGGCGAATTTAGGCAGATCAGATTGTATAAATGCAACATACCTACTGCCCTAGACGAATTATGCGGCCTTTTTTCGCACTGACGCGCGCGATGAGCGTTACCTGTTGAAGCATACGCATTACGGTAACTGCCCACTGGCAAGTGAGCGCGCGCGACGCTGCGACGCAAGTGCTTTTATGCATTGTAGGCTTAAAGAATCAGATGAATTTGATGCTTGATTGCATATTTTGCTTCGTTGTGGGTCTTTTGAAAAAAATGAAAAAACATAATGAAAAAAGGACGATCAAATCAGTTGCAATGGATTATGTTGACAGTGCGTATCTTTAGCAAAATGTTGTCAGTAACAGCGACATTGTGATTTTCTCATTATTGGTGGAAAAATAGACAGCGTTTTCCGGCGTTATCGCGTGATGCGTATAATGTATGTATAATTATACCAGCACCAGTGAACAGACAAAAATTTGGCGCGCCTATCCTTCAACATGCAACGCTCGTCGCGCGTTGACAACAGGCGATCGCGCGCGCAATCGCGAAAAAGGCCACATAATTCGTCCAGGACTGTAGTATGTACAAACTTTCTGACAAAATTCCACAAAATCACAAAATAAGAAACATGCCTGGAACTCAGTGAGACCGAGACGTGCCTTGTTTGAAACATCATAGACGCCGCCTTCCGACTCGCTGTGCTCACCGTGGATACCTGAATTCGAAAGGGAATCAGGCTTATGCCTCGGAGCGAGAACCCTTACATAGCCTATGTAGTACTAAACGCATAACTTACCACGGATCTGCAATTTCATCTCGTCAGCGGCCTTCTGGAACTCAGGGGTGGCGCTGAGTTTCGGCAGCTTGATGTGCACCTGAAAAAATCACAAACATCGTGTCAGAGTGGGGGTCGAACCACCAGGAACACGGCACGAGTAATTGGTGACGTCCGTAATTGTTATGTTCAATAACGTTTATCAGTCAGTGACAATCAATGAGCCAACTAACCGACGCACGAACGGTTGTGCCCAAGTTGCTGGGGCAGAAGGTCAACCAGCCGAGACGATCGTCGCGGGAGAACGGCGCTTTCGATTCGATGATGCCGACTCCCTAAACGTTGTGATGGTGTTTTTGCGTCACCCTGTATCCGTCTGTCACATGAATATTGCGATCAGGGAGTGGTGTTAGGTGTTGTCTGGTATTCAATACCACGGAATAACTTGCAAAAATCACATCAATAAACAAAAATTACAGTTACTTCAATCACAAAAATTGCAGTAAACCCTACCGTATACCTTGCACAATCGGCCGAGCACCTGTCCGACGTTGCCGCCGTTTTGCATACTGATGATACGCAGATGATCCTCCTCGTTGCACCTTGAAGAAAAATTGAAATTTTGAGTTTTTATGTTTTTTACCCCCTCAATTTTTCATCTGCTGTGGAAGAAAGCAAAAAGTTATGACGCTGCAGAAAAACACCCCTCACCAGACGAGGAAGGTCTTGTTTTTGTTGTGGAAAATACCACGGCCGGTCGGCCAGTAGCGACAGGCGTTCGCCGCTTGCAAGAAGCTGCAAAGTGGAACATAAATTCGACACTTTAATCTAAAAAATTCAAAAGTTGGTTGAAAGCGCTGCTCACCGATCGCCCTCTTTGAACAGGAAATGGTCAGCAATGAGCTGGTTCTGCACTTCCTTGGTCATGCCGGTCAATGGGTAGTAGGTACCTGTTTTGAAGAGAAGGCAAGCTATTGTTAATTTTCTCTTTCATGTACGAGAAACCGGATGAAAACGATAAAATAATGACACGCGGTGCTTTGATGCAAACAATAAAGATATCCAACCAGCGAGCTCTTCATCCTTGATCTCGTCGAAGATCTTCTTCACCTTGCCCTCCATCTCTTTGTAGTTCTGAAAACTGTTAGTCCGGTATTACTTAATATAATTATTTCTCTGGCTCTAAAATACAATTTTCAAATAAATAAGTCGCAATAGCGTCATCTTATATCGTTCGGGTACACACCTCCTCGGTCAAGCACGGGTTGAAGGGGTATCCCTGCAGCGAGCGACCACAACGGATACGGGTCGAGTTGATGTATTTGCCTGGAAACTTTTTTTGAGCTAATACGATGATTATTCGACAAAATTCCGTAAAAACAGTTTGACGTTTAAAAATTTCCATTAAGCTTCCACCTTCAGGGTCGAGGTCGGGCAGCTGGTCGATTTTGTCACCTCCCAGGTCGGTGGCCGGCTGCTTGTCGGTAGCTTTGAAGCCATTGTGGTATTCCTGAAAGTAGACTTTAGCAATACTTTTCTTGCCAAACTGTATTTAATCAGTTGATTTTTTGCCATTTTAAAAAGCCCAACCTCAATGAGAGGGTCGAACAACTCCTTGTAGAGCGTGTAGGCTTCGGCGTCAGGAGCGTACACACCGACACCGCTGTCCAGGTTCTTCACGCCTGAAACGTTTCACAACTTTTACAGTTTTTGATGATACGGTCCCCTCTTTTCATAATCGCGTCTGTCATCAATTTTTACTCAATTGTGTAATTCAACCAACACGATTAGTTCATTCAAAACGTCCTTCTTCATTCGTGCATTTTCACGCGTGCTATAAAATGCATGCTCCTGAACAGTATACGGTTTCTCCTGCATGTGTGTGTATTTGTAACTTGCATGTATAACATACAAAATGCAAAGCAGACGATAGCTTTTGTTACGTCATCAGCACATCCGCCATATATGGCTTATTTGAACGACTGTATGGCTTGGTGGTCCCTTTTTCTGTCCGAAGCGAAAAACAAACGTCTGTTTGCTTTTAACACCCTTGCAAAGCCCTTTGCTTTACTGCGAGGCCGTATGTTCTTCAGTGAACCGCATTATGACAATAACGGTGCAACGACCATTGTAGTTTTTCGAAGCAGCGTGTCACGACTAGAAGCGATGGGATGCACAAACACATTGTCCATAAGATAAGTGCACCCATCAAGCCTTGCAGTCCTATGATGCCCGTGAATGGAGTGTGCAAAAAAGCAGCATCTCCTGTTTTTGCACAAAGCCCCATCGTTTCTGATCTATCCGTCCGAGCCACCCGACTGTGGCGGCGGCAAAAACTACTGCTTCAACTAAATCCCGTGACTTGCAGCGAACTGAGATGAGCGATTTTGAAAAAGTCGCACACAACTGTCGCTGCTGTTGCTTTATCCGACCTTCGAGCGTGTAGTGTAATATTACACCACACGAGGCAAACCAACGGTATGTCGGCGACATTTTTCGGAGCCTAATTCACCAAAAGCGTACAGAAGTTACTGGCCACCGAGCGAAAAAGTGACTGGATGTGTGTAGGAAAAGAGATGGTGCGTTGCAAGCTGGGCTAGCTTTTACAGCGCAGGCATGGTGTCGTTTTGGATCCTTGGCGGTTCACGACTTTCTTGAGGTTCTTTCGGAAACACCCAGTGGAGCTTTCCAGGGTTTACGCGCTTTTGAGACGGTTACATGTGAAGATTGCCAGTGGGTGTCCAAACATCTGACAATCCCAGATCAGCAACAGGTCTTCCAGACAAAATAAATTGGCTTGAACTTCTGAAACCAGCAGCTCAACCCACTTCCCGGCCTAACAAATACACTCCTCGTGTACCTCCCTCTGTCCGGTTCGGCTAACGGAATATTCCAACAAGGTCTGTCAAAGGCGTGCGTCCATCTTTAACCAACCGGACTGGATCACATCCCAGAGTGTCGCGCCAAGTTTGGTCTTGCGGACTTTGCACGCATTCAGAGTGGCCTCGGTCAAATGCTTCTTCACCAGCGACTTGCAGTCGGCGGCGGCCTGTAAAATGCATTTAAGAGGAAAACTTAAGCACATGTTAAGAGAAAATCATTATAGCGCACCTGCAGGGTTTTGAATCCCTCCTCACACAGTTTTTGAGTGTCAGCGTCAGCCATGTCTCCGTCTGAAGGTTTGATTGGTTGATCGTCGGATTGGGGTGGTTGGTCAGAGAACTGCAATGAATAGGAAGAGAATACTTCATATGCAATCGAAAAGAAAGTACTAATATTATAGTTATAAAAAGAAGTGAAGAGCATTGACAGAATTATATGATATGATTCCGACCGGTGCATCATCGTTTTCGACCACGTCCGAGGCTTTGCCAGTGCAACACAGAGGCATGGTGAAATTATGAGTATATTGGGTTTAAAGGGATCGGGACACTCACAGCACAGGCTCACAACAATTACTTTATAGTTCAGGAAATGAGTGTACTAGTGACAAACGTTTTCCTCAAGACTCGGCTGGAGAGGTTGGACGCAAGCCCTAATTGAATAGATCTCATTGCATATCGCATTAAATACCGATTGCCCACCATTACTGCGGGTGTCTAGGTGCAAGTAGATATTATTACGACGACTCATGGTATGGTTTCTGTCGCATGGTCGCGCTTACGCAGGCGCTAAAACATGATGTGGGGCATATGGCTAGACTAGCAAGCCACAGTGTACTAGTGGGCAAACATGGACTCTATGGTTACCATAGAGAGAACACAGTGACATTAGAAGTCGGCAATGGAACAATGCACCTGCGTTTGTGATACAGCTGGTACCAAATTGGCACCCGTGGCCTGTGTACGTCGGTACCTTTGAAACCTCACCTCTGTGCAGGTAAATGAGGCAACAAACCACTGAGGCATCGCTGATTCGATAAAGCACAAAGGCGCGCGCGCGCAAAGAATTAGCGTTCGCCGGGGAGAAACTTGACTGTCAGAGATCTCGGGAGAGTCAGAGCGCACTAGTGCTTCAGATAACATCGGGTAGATATGTATGTACGGATGCACGTGCAGAAACAAAAAAAGGGGAAGCGAAGTAGCATTCCGTATAAAAGTGATCAAAGACCGTGTATTCAATCAAACAATCAATAATCAATCAATCAACACACCGAATCTCAATCAATGATCGTCTTCAATGATGCCCTCGACCTCGTCCAGGTATTTGACTCGTTCACGCAACGGCTCAAAATCGATCAAAAGACTCAATACAGCCAAAATCGCGAGAAAATAGAGAAAGTAGAGCCACGCTTTCCGCGTCTGATCGTCGAGTTCGAGTTTGGCACCGCCGAAATTTTCTTCAATCCAGGCTAGCATGCGCTCTTAATATACACCGGGCCTACTAAAGGAGACGGGTAGCATTAAACACGCGAAAATGGAAAGGACGTCTGGGTACGGGACGCACTTCTGTCTAGCTGTTCTGAGGTCTCACACGTGCACTGAATTATCCATAGCTAATACTATGTATACGTTCGTATGGGTGTACGTTTGGTCATAAAGTATGGACGAAGTTTTGCTGACAATAAAACCTCATCGCAATGACACCTGGCATTTCCTGACATTTTCATAAAGCGTCCCTGACATGCTGTTATATTGAAACTTGCTTGGGTATGGTGTTTGTGGTTAAAAGAGGCGCGGCGAAGGAAAATGAGAGTCAGGCTGTTCTGTTGGTTGTACGCCTTTGAATTCGGAACCTGGCACAAAGGCTTGTACGTTCGCCCTGGCAAACAACAAAATAATCGTATAAAATTACAATCTATTGCCGAGAGACGACCATTGCCGGACAACTAATGTGCTTTATATAGAAGGTGAAGATATCAAATTCTCATTTGTTCCAAATATTTCATCGCAAAGTGGCAACAAAAGTCAGGCACTATCCGGTCGCACGCGAGGGTTGTTAGCTGAGAACGCTGCCAGCTGTGGCTGTGCAGACTAGGAAGGGAACCCGGTTCGTAGATGCAGAAAAACGAAACAGCCGTTCTTTTGCGGCCGGGGTTGTATACTTTTGATGTCATAAAGCGCTGCTAAGCCGTAAACTGCGAAAGCTCGTTCCTTCCTGCACCTAACCACCACAGCACAAACACTCACAAGAAACAGTACAACCTTATGCACCGGCAGCACCGGGGCCGAGCGAAGTTTTTGTAACCATCAGTCGTTTGCTGACAAAAGCCAGAGTGAAGCACATTGGCCCAAAAGAAGGACAGACGTATAGCTGCCACACAAAACAGGGAGGAGAATATGCAAAAGGAGGAAAGATGCGCTCGATGCAAACACACAGCAGGAGAAACCATTATGTGACATAGACTAGGTACATGTATGTACAATGGGTACTATGCGTTCTGGTAGTGAAAGCGACAGGGCGGCTGCACCATAGGCTGCTTCGTAGTCAGAAACTTTTCAACGTTTTCCACCTTTTTTGATGTCAGAAGCTTTCTAGCTACAACAGCTGAGGTGCAGGGGATCTTTAGCACACAATAGAAAGAAGAGCAGATCCAGCTTAAGCCTAGGCACAGTTTTTGTTTGTTGAACTCCACACAGCACCAAAGCGACATTAGCAGCGCCGTGTAACACCGCGCCAGAATGCCTCATTGTTCAATGGCAGTACCCCTTTAAAGATTCAACGAGTGTGTGCACCCATTGTTGTTTGTTGCAGCACAGACACAGACAGCATGAGAGAGAATTTACGCTGGTTTGAAAAACATCAGTCTAAAACTGGCTGTGGATTGCCTGACGTTGGATTACACTCCAGCCAGGATATCCGTGTGCTACATATACTGTATGTACATTACTGGTTATATGAGACGGTTTGGTAACGGGTGTTGGGATCTTGTCAGCCATTGGCTTTGCTCGACCCAACAATTCCGAGATCAACGTGAGACATAATTCCTTGGAGTTTTGCGGAGTTCATAAGAGTTTGTAAACTTCAAGCATTTGGTTTTTTGACAGTTTGGAAACAGTTTTGTCATCCGTCTCAGCATTCTGGATATTGTAAGAAAATAGCGTTGTCGAACCACGTACATACAATTGGAATTAGAAATGGTATATAGCTTGAAAAAGGGTTCGGGTAGGAATATAGGTGTGATTGATGTGGCTCCTGGATCAAAATCCACAATGAGCTGAAAGAAATCGTAAAACACCAGATACAGTGAGTTGAGAAACCAGAAACTGTAACCTTGTTCCAAGCAAAAAAGAATGCGCTTGTGACCCCCGCCTGATCCTAACTTCACGACTGACGACAGGACACCCACAGGGCAGCAGCGGCACACACAAACCTACAGCGTAAGCTGTAAGCTACAATGAATGCCACCACCACAGGGAGAAAAAGAAATTTGAGCGCCGACACATGGTACAAGCGGCCTAATATGACATGCGTACACCGGAACTTAGTACAGGAGACAGAGAGAGACAGCCATACGGGGGGACACATGCTGAGCACAGCTGCTTTTATGCCGTGCTTTTGCACAGTGTTGTCAAGCGGTTCGACTGGGCAATGCTGAAAAAATAGCTGTCGTTTTTTTGTCAGAACCGGCGGAAGCAAGTGTTACTCTCTTTTTCGCAGTGCAAAAGTTGCCAAGAGCACTGACATCGTATGGATCGCCAGTAAATGCTTTGAAACGCTGCAGATAAACTCCACAATGGCAGCGAGTCTGGAAAAATGCACTGGAGGTTTAGCGATCACAGATGAAAGCTCACAAAAGTTTGGGAGAAAACGCCAATACGCACCAGGAGCATGCAAACCCACATGCAGTTCATGGGGAATGCGGCCCGGCACGTCTTTAGCAGATTGCGCCAAGCTGCCGAGATTTCGCCGCAGACCGTAGCTCAACCAGGGTGGATCAGAGAGCTATAATGTATATTTTCCTGGACAAATACACACACGACCACCCTCGCACAGCAAACGTCTGCTACCGACCCGACCCATAACCATCATGCTTGCGCACACACGTGCCTGAGAGAAGGTCCTACATATATATCGCACGCAAGCACGCACTTGTGCGCTGGGACAAGATGCTGCTGTACAGTCAGTCCAGCCAGCCCGGTCTCTCATATGTATGTACGTATGTACATGCTGATGATGCAATGTAGCAGCCATATAGGAACCGGTTGGTCGAAATTATGGGGTACAAAACTACAAAAATGAATGAAACATCTACTGGTAATACCGTACTAATGGTGATCGTGGAAGAGACATTGCAACTTGCTCTAAGTAGACTTGGCGGTCGGGAGCAAGGGCGCATCCAGGAGCCACAGGGGCCATGCCCCCTTGGTCAGATTGGCCTCTGAAAGGGGGGCACCGTTTCGGAAGGAAGAAGAGAAAATGACCCCCAACTGGCAGGATTTTTACTCCGGTACGCATAAAAGTCCAAAATCGATTTGTACACCATTTCCGAGGAAATTTGGGGGTGGCGCGTGCAAAATAAAATGCCACAATTTCGTGCGCTACGCGCGCATGGTCACATCTTTTTGCATAGAATGTAGTGTAAATGCCTCAAACTTCAAACAAGCACTAAATATAAATGACTTTTCAGAAATGGAACAAGCACTATATAAATATGATTTTTGAATTTTGCCTCTCCCTTAGCAAAAGCTGGATTCACTACTGGTCGGGGAGAACATTTTGTGTATGCCCTGTACTCTCCCTGCCTTATTGGGGCACCCCAGTTGCAAGCAGGAAGCAGCTGCAAGTTCAATAGCACAAGTTGCGTCAAATGCACTAATTAAATTGCTGAATTGCCACGTGGAGAGATGGACTTTTTACCGACGACGAATTTTCCCTTCTTGATCACTCAAATCCAAACATTCATCACGTTCCTTCCCATCCCAACTACTAGTTACAGTAACCCCAACCGAACTCGTCTGCTGATTCTACCCAGAACATCACTAACCCACAAAGATTCCACGACAACAAAAGAATAAATTGATTGCGAACAATTCGTGAATGGCAGTGGATGTTCGCCCTTTCTACAGCCGGACCAAAAGACTACAACAGCACCATGGCAAGATGTAAACAGTCCAGCTGAACACAGCCGTGTTGGCCTCTCGAGCAACCTTGGTCGCCCAGAACTTTGAAGCTTCGAGGCAACTTGGAGTGGAGTGACGGGAGCTCACAGATCGAACATAAGAGATCGCCCAATGGACCAAGATCTACTGGGGTCGACTCGATCTGGCGCTAAGTGAAATTCAGTGATATTATTTGCTTTATTTTGCCTAGCCCAGATTTGTTAGTCGTTCGGTGATACTGTGATATTCTCAGTGATCCCGTTTGATGATTTATTCCAATTGAAACGCCCAGAATTTAAAAAAAATGCACTAATTTTTCTCTCACCAGTGGTGGTCAGCTCTTGAGAACGGGTCTTATGAATAACAGAATAATAGGGAGCGGAAACAGGTTGAAGTTTCCGCATGTATACCAACCTCGGCGAAAACGTCCAACGTTCGTAATATGGGTGTAAGAAACGAGGTTTAAGAGAACACAAATTCGAATTAGCAAGAGCAGAACCAAATTTGCGAGATCTTGGACTGCCTTCAAGAGAACAGCAACAGACATGCATACATTGTATGACCACCAAATTGTTTGTTCCACGAACAAGCCGACCTCAGGCAGCTTTGGCGAGGCAATTGCCTTGTGATGTGAAGGCCAAAACACGAAACATTGTTATGCTATACCGCAGAACGCACGCAGCGATACGTAGAAAATTACTCTGGCTGGCACATAAACTGAGATAGAAATATTCAATTCTGTGGTGTGTTTTCATAAACAAAACAACAAGAGCGATGTTAGCAGTGCAGTTCATTCCGCGCACAGTCAGTGATTAAGCCGTAAAAATAGTGCTGGTTGAATAGTAAGCTTCAAAGCTAAACGCTCGATGTATACAGCTGGGATTGGATGTGTCTCAGCGTTTGCTCTCGGAGATAATGTAGCGTGCTCGTGCCAGTAATATATTTTTAACGCGTTTTTCTATGTCAATATGAACTGATCAAAATCTATAGGTTGCACTGGCTGCACTCTGCGCCAGAGAGCCGTCCAGAACTCCCCAATCCATTTGTTTTTACTTTCAGCACTTTGTCATATGACATCTTTGAGGTCACCAGCGGTTGATGTACCGGTCGGAAACACATGTCGTCAATTGAAAAGATAAAAAAAATTGACTACAAATAAAAAGCCACACAGAGATTGCCTCAAACTCGTAGCTGGAAACTGGTTCAAATGAACGTCAAGTGCTCTTTCAGAAGGAAAAACGCTCGTGTGTTATAAAACTTTCACAAATTATGTGCACTCGAAAATCGGCACGGTGGTGAGAAATGCCCGCGTAAAAACGCGAGTCGAGCTCAGAGTCGGGGACACGAAGCAGAATGCAAAAAGCGGTTTAATCTCCGAGCTAGGTATACTCTAACAATACTTTTGGGAGAAGCTTTTCAAACGTGTTGCCTGATCCGTAAAGCGCACGCAACAGGCGCAGCCAGCTGAGTTTCGTAGCATTTCGCAAATCACTACGTTAGACTTGTATGTTGAGCGGCTGGCAGTCACGTGACCGCTGCAGCTAATACACGCATAATGAGCTTTACGGATCAGGCAACGCGGTTGAAAAGTTTCTCCCAAGAGTATTGTCGGAGTATAGCTGGGTCCGGCTGGCATTGCAAAAACATTATGAAAGAGACAGAAACTGCGTTTGGGTTTGCAGTAAGAACTTTTCGAGCTCCATTAACACCTAAACCCGAAACTTCTGACCTGTTTGGTCCCAGCGTGTGGCTCCTGCCGTACCGTTGCATCAGCGTCGTGTTCATTCTGGCGCTGTTTCTCTTTCGTCGCAACATTTGCATACGCAATAACGGGTGAGTGCTTGAACTCAGCCCTGTACATTATGGGTGATGGCCCAACACAACACCGTTCTACTTTGAACTGAAAAAAACATATTTAAAAACACACAAAAAATATGTATTGACGAGTCTTTCCTTGCAAAAATAGACTTCGGCCATGATGCACAATACGGGCTAATGTAAACCCCTTAGCTCTTAGCAAACTTTGCTCCCGCGCGAACTCGTAAACTCGCGAACTCGTCGAAATTTTATTTCTAGGTCCGCAAACAGGTTCACAAACGGAAATAATTTATTGACGATAGCCATCATTGAATCAAGTCGCTTCTGGGACCTGTTGACTAATAACACGCAAGCTAAAACACGGCATTTAGGAAGCTTTTGTGTGAGAAAACTTGCCCTACTACTACTGATTAAGCTGTTAAGTGCGCCTATATCCTGCAATGGAAAACCTTTCAGCTCAATTTACGCGTCTGAGCAACCTTGATAACCTGTTGCGCCAGCAACCAAATTGCCCTGTATCACACGGTCATTATAGCCTGCTGTTCACAAATAAAAGTTCGCTAACTTTTCTGTTGCCTCATGTGTGTGTGTCTTTAAATGCAGAATAACGCAAAAAAACAGCCGGGCAGATATTTTTAAAACAGAGTTCTCCTTTTAATAACTTCGGGCTTCACGCATATGAGACACACATGACCGCTGCTTAGCAACCATGCAGTGTTCCAAGCGAAGATACAATTTTGCATGTACTATCAGAAGCCGAGGCATCATCTGATTCATGCTACGTACAGCACCTACATTAGCACACAAAACCTTTTCATGTATCATTGTGCACATTCTTGCAAGAAAATCATCTCGAAAAGCCTGTTGTTTGCGAATTTGGGAAACCTAAAGCTCCATAAATAATAACTGTGTCTTACGTTATTGAAAAATTATCAAGTTGGGAGTTGGTCATGGAAGCACCTGGTTGTTTTGTAGTATGTACTTGGTTTCAATCACTCAAACAAACATACAATACAGCTCTCTTTTTATTTGTAAATTCATGCAGGCAGAAACAGGGCCCTGAGAAATCTGGAGGTTTGGTGTCACGCAAGCAAGGTTATGGTTTGGTACAACCTGGTCAAAACAAAATAAAGACCTGAACTCATAAAGCGAATATCACCAGCAGTCCCAAACGTAATTGTAGCACATGAGTGGAAGGAAATCAGAGTAGAATTTCGAACAAAATGCAGTCAACGGCACCTGATTTTAATTCAAACCAATATAACGTAGTAGGTATATAATGGCACTTTGCCCTGTAGGGTTGGATTCAAACCAAGATGCTCGATGCAAAATCATACACCGGGTCAACACATTCAATTCTCACGTCGCCTTCTATGCGGAAATGATCGATTAACGCGGGATCCACTCGATGTTCATATTTCATCAAACCTCGACCGTCAACTTTCACCTTTCGGGAGATCGGAATTTAATTTTTTTGAATTATAAACTTGTAAATGAAAAATAGGAATTCAGTTTCTACAATTTCGACTTAAGTTGTATCTCACCAGCCAGTAATCCGGGCGACATACGAATTTTATGTCGTAACTATGATTCTGTTTGAACGGGAACGGGTGACGATGACAAACTCCTCCAAGTTCTTCCTCTCCCCAACCAGTTATCGGAATGTATGAGTTGCAGACGACGTACTGTTGTAAATAAAAGAGAAAGTCTAATTTTGGCGATATGACCACCAGGTAAGACAATGGCCAAGTTTAAGAAGCAATATGAACACGATGTTATCAAAGACTATTAGTGAATGACGACTTTTGTGGTTCACATGACCATCGAATCCTTTCGCACTGACCTCAAGCGCACTTCCAACATGCGCGAGCATCGCGAACAAACATACATGCAGGTATAGTCCATCCATCAGCTCATGGCACTTTTGTTTGGGAGATTCAGGTTCCGTTGTGAAAAATTGTTCCTCCGCAAGGCAATGTCGGAGAAAACGGCTCACAAAAATAAAATAAAAACCGATTTCTCTTTCTTTTCTTTTTCGTAAGCCGACCGGAACCGGAACAGCACTGGATCCTGTCAAGCTTTTCAGCTGAGAAAAAGTGTCATGAGTTGATGGACGGACTATACACATACGTATGTATGTATAGTGTTGCTATCGGTCGCAAACGAAAAACAGCATGGACCAAAAACCAACATCCCGTTCATATCCGCCAATATTTCTGAATCGTGGGTTGAAATGAAATGCGACGTAATCACCCTTGTCGGTGCAAAAGTCAACATTGAAGCCATTGGGATGGTTGTTTATGGTTACTGAAATTAACAGGTTGCTGCGAAAGTGCAGTTTATCGTTCCTCAACAAATGCAACACGCACCAGAAACTCGCAATTCTTGACCTGTGTGGAAGAAACCAGGCGCCACGGTGCGCCGATACGGATTTTCATAAGTTGGAATGCACATTACGAAACTTTTTCAGTTGTGCTGTATGAAAAATCTCTCCCTTGAGAATTTGTTTTGGCTTGAATCATTTTGTTGTCGCTGGTGATGTTTTGCTTGTTTTTATTATCGCAGACTAATTTTCTTGCAAAGCTGCACTGTAGAAATTCACTGTCTCGTCTCGTGTCTCGCAAAGCTTTTCGATGAGTATTGCCGAAGACCACAAGGATTACAAGGATCACAACAAACAAGCACAAGAGTTTCATTGATGAGAACAGCATAGTACCTGATAGAGGTACACTTGACAAATTTGGAACAGGTCACAATTTTATACAGAACTAAACCACATAAGCAAAAATATGTACTTGTTTAAAATTTTATCACCACTTGCAAGTCGAGACAGCCGATCTTGTTGTATTTATCATCGTTGATAGTGACTTCAACCTTGTATTCCATCTGAATGCGTGATGTTTCAAACGATTATTAATTTCGTAAATAAATAACAGAAAAAGAGAAAAGAAGGAGAAAATGACTAACATCATTGCCGGCACTCTCCACGAACCAATAGTAGGCTGTCAGATCGACAGGGATGTCGAACGAGACCTCACCCTCCTTGATCGGGCAGGTTGTGTATTTGCAGCCATCAATGTATTGGCTGAAACATCAGGCATCAAGCTCTGATCAGACATGGGCACGTGAGTCTTGAATCTGTATTTGAGAACACACCGACGATGACCTGTCGCACCACAAGTCCTAAATACTTAGGCAAACACTCACATGAACGGAATGGTCATGAGTTTCCTCCACGCGCACTGTCCAGTCATGTCCGACCATTGGTAGATGTCGGCGTTCAGTGTGAATTTGGCTACGTCCGGACCGGTGTACTTGGAACGTTGGTGGAAGACCTGAACAGAAATAATCTGTTATCAAAGGTGTTAGGGTGTTACGAACTTTGGTGATCGGATCGGACCAGGTCGGTTTTTATGAGACAGATCACATCAGTCGATTATTCAGGTCCGATTTTATACCTGATCGTGTGATCGATCTACAAAGGGGCTTGGGCGTGTCTCAGTCTCTTCAATCTGATTTGAGCACCGCCTCTTAGGAACTTGAGCTGAATGCTTCAAATTTTACCCTGCATAATGATAATCATATGAATTTTTTATGCACTCCCCACAACGTGCTCAGGATTCCATGGCCACACTGGATTTCCATCTTTGTCAGTCATCGACAGGGCTTCAACTTGTAGTGGCAAACCTGAAGATATTCAGGTTACAGCAGGATTCCACAATAATTTTTATTTACGAATAGAGAAATAAAGCGTTTTTAGAGCAAATCTCGGAAAAAATTAAATCAAAACCAACTTGAATCACAATTGAAGAAGTTCAGATGTGTATCGGTACCATTATTGTGTGGACATGCGCCCAGTGCACCAACAAACGTCAGGGTCAGGGCCAATAGGGTACGGAACATTTTAGTAGGTATGGCTTGGGGAAAGACACGCGGTTTAGGGTAGAAAAGACGAAAACGTGTTTCACCGAAGTGTGAAAGCAACTGAGAAAGCTCATGAACGAACCCTTATTTATACACGGAAAGATCAATTCAAAAGTGAAGCCCAACCACGCGTCGGGCTTCGCTTTTCGCTTTGTGTTTGGTCTCGTACCCTTTTCTTTACCCATTTGGCTGTGAGCGTTTTTGATAGTTTCAATAGGTTGGCTGTTTCTTAGTTTTTGATAATTGGTTGTGATAAGCATCTTTTGAGGTTTGTTGCGATGTTGTTATTGAAAGTTTGTAAAAAAACAATGAGAAGCTGAGACGCAACGCACAGCTGCAGCCAGCGCGTGACGCTTTACGTTTACAGAATGAAGCGCGTCTCTTATCAGTAAGGGCACGGTAAACGTCAACAGCAGTTTGCATTTCATATTTGATTTCATTTATCACACCAAATAAGGAAGTCTGTGGCCCATAATGTTCACAGCCAGTGTGTTTTATATATAATTCCACAATCCAATATTTTTGCACTGCATGTACATTCCGATCACAGTTCAGTTTCAATCTCCATACTTTCTGACTCGAGCACATCAGCCAACAATGGCCAACGTTCTGGGTTGGGCTTCCTAAATAAAACAGTATCAAACAAATAAAACAGTATTTTTTCTGAAACTGAGTAAAGCAATTGAGTTTCAGTTACTTTCCGATTAAAACTGATTACCGTGCTTCGCAGACGCGTATCGATCCTTTCATTTTTTAAGATAAAAATCGATTACAATTCTGAAGTACATACACGCCTGGTATTTAAGATTGTAATTGCTCAAGCTCGCTTTTAATTTGAATTCAGATTGGAAAGCGTTCGAGAATCTAAGTAACAGAGGAACACCATAAAACTGTGATCGATTTTAATTATATCTTAAAAACGAAAAAATCGATACGCGAAGCACGGTAATCAGTTTTAATCTGAAAATAACTGAAACTCGATTGCTTTAGTTTCAAAAAAGTACGGTAAAGTACACAAGGGCTTGATATGAAACTGGGTGATCGTACTGGATCGGTCCTGCCTTGGTTACGTGCCTATAGGCATGTTTTCCAGATTTTGGGATGCCAGTAGTTTCCAAAAGCTGGTCTTCGAGCAAGCCGAAATCAGCGCTGTGAGAAAATATCGAAATACATAGGTATGAAAAGTCACGTCACCAAAACCGGTCTGACGCGGACCGATCTGATCTCCAAGTGTGATAAAAATTTGATCTGATCCGAGATTCGATAAAGATGAGAAACTGGAATAGAGCCAACAAAGCAATGTAGTAATAAGAAACAGCCAACAACCTGAATTTCCTGTCCAGCCATATGGTAATGGCGAGAAATGTGGCGAAAATGATGCACGTGACCAACAGGGCAATTGCTTTTGCCTCCAGTCCTGGGTCGTCCTCATTCTTGTTGAGTGTACCGTTTATTGGAATGGCCATATCAGGTTTATGTTTCTCTTCTGCGGTTTTCGTCACCGTTTGATTGGTGCTAATCTGGGATATCGGTTTGTTTCGGTCATGTTTCGGTACAGTTTTGTCTGCAATTTTGGCAAACGGATTTTGATGCGCAAAGGTTTTACGAAGTTCAGCCATTGTGAAAATAAACCTTGGATATTAAAATCGTTTTCCAAGACTTCAGCGGAAAGCGCGATGTCAAATACGAGCAGCAGGAACAAAGCATTAAATCTGGCAACATGAGGTGTCTTCATGGTAGATGGTCAAATCTTATTATATTTCCTCATAAAATAAATATTCCAAACTGAGCTTTATTTGTGCCACGTCACAAAGTCGATGGTCAATTTGAAAACAACCAAATGAACCCATATGAAGAAGAGCAATTTGTTAAGGTCGACTTTCGCACTTACAGAAGTGATGTTTCTTGACCATTGTTTAAAGATAGCTAAGGTCTATGTACATAAATTGGCATGTGAACAAGCCCCACAAATGTACAAATATGCACATAGAACTTTGAAGAATTCGTAAAACAAAAAACAAACAAAATTCAAAATAACCCCAAGAGAAACGAACTGAGAACTGAGAACGTCATGATGATCATAAAAATGAACCGCAGCTTCACTCGTCTGGTCTTTCCAGCTGTCAACAGACCTCGAAACAGACACACGGCACGAAACAGCATCTTCGATGAGTCCTGGTAGCGGCTACGACTTTGGGCCGATCCGTGCTTTCGGAAGGCGCGGGTCCGCGCACGGCATTATCTGTCGAGACCTTCTTCATCTCCAACAACTGTTGCCTGCGTTCCCTGACGCTCAAGGGAAACGTTCTTGACCGTCGCATCCGATCGGCCCTTTTCAGTTCGCATTCGCTGGGTCCCGCACCAAGACGTGGGTCGGTCTCCAACGATGAGATCTGACGATGTTGGGTGCTCAGCCTGCAGTTGAAACATTAGATAACATGGTAACCTGGCGCACCTGCACCTGATGCACTGCTTGTTTATAAAAGCTGGACGATGGAAAAACTCAATGGTGGTAGTACTTGGTACCTGCCCCACTGCACAAACCTGAATGCATTGGCCATCGTTTTGTTCCTCCTCTTTCGGGCAATGATCTTCTCAAATTCGGCTCTGAGACAGTCGACCATGTAGGCGAACAACATCATCCAAGCCTTCTTCCCGTCCGGACACGATTGAACGATTTCGTGCATCAGGAACACGTCCACGAGGATCTCACCGAATCGATCGAATGCTTGCGAATGGAACCCGTAGCTCAAAAGTGGACGATGTGCTTCGGCTGGAAATCGATCAATCAGTCTATCGTCCAAACAATAGATTAATAAATAAATGAATTGGTACAATCGATCGATGAGTCAGACGTTCACTCAATCACCACCAACCAATTTTCGCCAAATGTGGCATCCTGTAGCCATCCTCAAGTGGCGTGTCGTAAATGCTTGATATGAAGGTATCAATGAGCTCGTACAGTGATCTGGCGTGGCATTTGCACGAGTCCAGTCTGAAACATCAGTTGGACCTGTCTGAACACTTCTATTCACATGCCATGGGGATCATTAATGCGTTATGCACTGATCACTATGGACAGATCCAAGTCGAAAAGAAGGTGGATCTCAACCACACAATCTAGGAATGACTGGATGGGACCAAGGCTGATGGCATTCGACTATAAGAGGTCTGACGCACACGAGCTGGACGGAAGGTTTTACTGACGTTTCCACCCACCGACACAACACGACTGATTCTGAATTAAACAGTGCCCATAACATTTGCAGATATTGTCCCTCCCCGTTGAAGCCCACTTGAAAGACTGGGAGTTACAGTGTGAGCCTCAGAGACCACACGGCAATGTCTTCTCTTGTCAAGCTCTCCGACAGTAGGCTAGCAGGTGATCTGATTATATTCGCTTGCACTACCTTAGATCTAGATCATAATGACGTTGCATTCACGACGAAGCCATGGGCCATCGGCACCATCGAGGAAAACCAAATGTTTCATCGACTGTACCACCTTAGCCTAAGCCAAAAAAGTAGTCGAACCACGGTTTGTTAGCCCTTTACCGAGCACATGTTGGACCTGAGAGTTGCCTGAAT
The DNA here is from genome assembly GCA_030248065.1 of Rhynchonema sp. JSB1_4. NCBI lineage: Eukaryota > Metazoa > Nematoda > Chromadorea > Monhysterida > Xyalidae > Rhynchonema > Rhynchonema sp. JSB1_4. The sequence continues at coordinate 32,803 of JASAMV010005088.1, forward strand.
TTCGCCAACGTACCGTGTCCTCGCGGTGAGTGTTCCCCCTGAGCTGAGTGCGTTGACAATGCTACTGCCACAGTACACATTCTTGACACATTTGTCACGACTCATTCGTTCGAACACATCGGTCAACATTCGCATCGTGCGACTGCGACGCGCTTTGTCTGTGCAGTGAACCGACCTTGGTTATTAAACAATACCGGCTGCAACTCAGCGTGAATTCTGCATGTAAGCGTGCACGCCTGCGGGCCCAATGCATAACCACCTGGTGGTGCACCCGCAGTGCATGCGTACGTGCACATGCACGCCTTTCGCCGCTTCAGCACGTGGTGCATGTGGTGCATTAGGCCTCCTGTATGTATACTTTTGTGTGTGTCGGCGTCAAAGGCGTGCATGTACGCACGCACACGTATACCGAATCTACAACCGAACCTGTCAATTTACTCCAGGTCAGTTTGAGCGACTGTCTCTGCAGTCGCGTGAAGTAGAGCGCTGGCACTGGGTCGGTGACCGGTGGCGGTAGAATCTACAAATAATCAAAAAATGATCAGTACGTATACGTTCTTAAAAGTAGGAAAATTTTCAAAGTTACCTTGACATCGAACAGTCCGAGCTTCCCTTTGCTTTCCCTTCGTGCTTCTCTTTCCGCCCTGCGTTCGTCATCCATCTGATCTTGCAGGAAGACCAGCACCCGACGCTGATGAATAATTTTTTGTAGTAAAAATGACACGGCCATGTTGTTTTGATGTTTTTTCGTTTCCGTTTCCGTTTTTACGGTTTCACAATGTTCTTAGTTAAAGTCACGTTGTTTGTGTGTTTGGAACTTTGTCGATATTGATAATTGCAGGATTTTTCTCTTCGTTCAACCAAGTGAACAGGCTCTTTCTTTTATTGAATAGAAACATATGTACATGTATATGTTATGACTTATCATTTGCTTTTCTGGATGGTTTAATTACGGGTTAACACAAGGCTGTCCTATCTAAACGCTGAAAATGAGAATCATAAGAACTAAAAAAATTATTTTAGCCCTTGGTTTTCAGAAGCGAGGATTGTCATGGACACAAGACACCAAGGCACTAATTTCACCTGCTTGTGCTTGCTAACGAAAGCCAACAGATCACCTAACATGAAGTAGAAATGATACACAGTTGCATAGCCTCCGACTTGAGGCCAAGTCGCAATAACATGGAATAGCGACAACTGCAATCGTACATGCACCAACAAATTACGCTACCTGACCTGCTTTTGGTCATGCGGGACGCTCCAACTCAAAGTTTCACCCAACCAAATGAGCAGGAATAACGTGGCCAGTATAGCAATCTAATTTAAAAAACGGCTAAATTGCCCGCTGCTCTAACAACGTCTCAACGCTATGGTTTTTCGATTCCCGAATTGGTTTTCAATTGCGCTTGAAATGGGGGTCATATACTGTGTATAAAGCCTGTTGCTGGAGAAAGTTATCTACATACAGTATACCAATGCACTCAGATGAAACTGTATTGGTATATGAGCATAGAAACCCATTTTTGGTTGATTTAAACTTCACAAGTTAACCCAACCAGTTTTTTTGAGAAGCAACAGACATATAAAGAGAAAGTAGTCTACAAGCTTGAAACAGATCATCATCCTGCTGGTAGAGAGCCTTTGTAACGTGATCCACGACAGTTTGTTTTTGGTATAGCCGCAATCAGTTCCATAAATAAACGTAGAACACAAAGACCACCTTTTGAAGATAAGAACCACTTTCAGGTAGTCAAATCAACCAAAGCATCAGGTGCACTCACTCACACCACAACCTAACACTGTGGTCTTTGTGAGGCTCCACCCAGCCGAAACTGAGTAATGTGCCGTTTCAAGCCGCGCCAGGGAATCAAAAATTGCAGAGTAAGCGAATTTTGCAGGAATGGGTTGACACACTGGCATACGTATTCTTGGGATACATTCGGTTGACAATGACACACACTGGCAGATCAACGCCGTTTGTCCCGTCCCCAGAAAAAAAGTAAGTTCGATAGCTGCATTTTCTGCTACCACAGCTGTACGCAACCAAGCAAGACAAAAGAAATAATAAAAAAATAGCAGTTTTTTCATGAACGGTTTTGTCCAAACGATGCAAATAATGCACCACCCACCAATTGAGTTTCAAGATGGTTAGATTTGTGGCTTGGCATGGCAGTGTGCCGTTACGGTATAAACAGGCCATCAGCGGAAGCATGATTGAGAAGGTGAAGTTTTGAGGAGTTTATATATGGCGGCAAGTTTCAGACAGTGAGCAACATTTTTCTTAGACAGTTTGTGACGCAATCGCCACGTCGCCAACGTTTCAATAGAGTGCATTTGTGATAGTGACAGCGCCAAAACCATGCTCCAAAGACAAATGCCTCCGGGCATTGTAAGCTTGATAGACTTTCGGGTATATTAGATTTTCAAACGGAAGCAGGTAACACACGTGCACGGCTAATTACGAATTTACAGGAAATAGAGCAATAGCAGCGCTTCAATGAAATATTTATCAGTTTGAACCTGAAGGCTCTGCACGCAAGTAACTGCATTTACAAGACTTTGGCTGGGTTTTAAAGTACGCTGATTCCAATTCTGATATCTGTTCGCCAAAGTCCTCAACCAAATTCCTGGTCTGGGTCCGAAATCACATTAACGGCAGAGACAAGGACCTAATTTTCAAAAATTTTCCGATTGAGCTGAATATTGCTAAACAGAGGTATGAAAATACGCTGATTCTAATTCTAATACTATTCGCCAAAGTTCTCAATCCAAATTCCTGGTCTGGGTCCGAAATCACATTCTCGGCCCAGACAAGGATCTAATTTTCAAAAAAATTCCGATTGAGCTGAAAATTGTTAAACAGAGGCTGAAAATACGCTGATTCCAGTTCTGATATCTATTCGCCAAAGTTCTCAATCAAATTCCTGGTCTGGGTCCGAAATCACATTCTCGGCCGGAACAAGGACCTATTATAGTTTTCAAAAATTTTCCGATTGAGCTGAAAATTGTTAGAGAGACGTTTGAAAATACGCTGATTCTAATTCTGATATCTATTCGCCAAGGTTCTATACGAAATCCCTGGTTTGGGTCCGAAATCACATTCTCGGCCCAGACAAGGATCCAATTTTCAAAAATGCTCCGATTGAGCCGAGACTTGGTAGGTAAGGGGTTTAAAATGTGCTGATTCCAATTCTGATCGTAGTGTGGGCAACTTCTCAACGAAATTCCTGATCTGTGTCCGAAAACACATTCTCGGCCCACGCAGGGGCCCAATTTTTAAAAATTCTCTCCGATTGAGCTGAATTTTGACGAACAGTGATTTTATAAATGTTGATTTCATTTGTGGTGATTAATTTTGTACATTTTGTAATCAGAGCCCATAACTTGGCCCAAAATGCGTTCTCGACCGGGATAAAGACCTACGTATGTAAACTTTAAAGGGCCCCAATGACCTGCAAATGAGCACACGTGGAAATCATAGATTGGCAATGGCGCAATTGCTTGACGAGATACTATGTATGTTAAGCCTGCGACATGAAACGAACATATGTATAGTAAATTTTCAAATTCGCTGCCGCACAGTAAAATACGCCCCATAGTTAATGTCAAGTTATAAACCCGAACGCTAACCATGCGCGTTTCTGAAACATTGCGCGCAGCTGCCTGGCTGGCTGGCAAGCTGCGTGTGTGTTGGCTGTCCGAATGTTTCACAAGTTGATTTTCGGGTTTAGAACCTGACATTAACTATGGGGCGTACTTCACTGTGCGGCAGCGAATTTGGAAATTTACTATACAAGCAAGAAAAAAATGCCCGCTCTCGCTGGCAAAATGGTGGAACATGGCTTAACTTCCAACATAAAACAAACAAACAAAGGCTCAACGGATGAAAATAAAAAAAGAACTTCTGTGCTGAGCAATCTACGAACAGACATCATTATTTTGGCGTAGAACTTGTAACTAAAACAGCATACTTGAAAGAAAACCATGCTGTGGTACGCACGCGGCGCAAACAGTGTTTTGCTACAACATGGTTTTCTTAAAAATATACTGCTTTTGTTTCAAATTCTCCGCCAAAATAATGATGTCTGTTTATGGATTGCTCCGCACAGAATTTCTTTTTCTTAATTTTCATCTGTATGTTCGTTCTATATTGGAAGTACTGTAGTTTACATACAATGCCTTGAATAAGCAGGAGTCTTAAACGAAACTTTTTCGGTACCTTTTTCTGATCGAACAGCGGATTTATGACAGACATACTGTATTTTTAAAACGCGCGAAAAATCGTTATCTGAACCAACTTGCGCCTGGCGTGCAGTCATATCATATGTCCGGAACCGTTCTGATTTGTGGGCCTAATTTTATCTGGCAGGTACTAAACGATAACTGAACACTACATATATCTAACGTACCATACTTAGATACGTATACTCCATGAAACAAAATACTAATTTTTGCGGTGCTTTGGGGTTACAGGAAACTGGGACTTTGCTGTTTACGTGCAAAATGAATGTCAGAGGTCGTCGTCGCAAATCCAGCTGCGCAATTTTGGGGTCTCGTGCTGGACCATAAAGGGGTTTCAGAAAGTGCCGCATTTACGGAAACCGCAGCTGCTTCCGTATGTCAAGAGTAAGCATTCTACGTGAGAATAACACTTTCGTTCCAACTATGTATCTACGTTGTACATGGTACTTACTGTACGAGGTATGACGAACATAATGCAGCAGTTTTGTAATTCAGATCGCGTAACAAACAGTATAATGAGAGTCCATAAAATGACACGATGCAATGCACCCCACGGGAGAAAAATAATAATAAAAACTACAAAACGACATTAAACATCGGTACGTTGGTTAACCACATGGTGTGTCAAAGAAAATAAGTTGCGGTTCGTGCGATTGTGATATGCAAAACGCAGCGGGTATCTTTTGGTTTGCGCAGTTGAAATTGAAACACATAAAACAGCAAATCAAATAATCATTTTGGCCTTAATCCACAACTGTTCAAAAACAACACAGGCCTCATCAGGCTTGAAGACGTACGGTGTGAAAGTTAAACAATAAAAAATATAGTTTCCCAAAGAAGCATGTGACGTCAAGGGAGAATGGGCACGAAGAACAAACCGAAGTGTTTCGAAAACCAAAGTGGAAGGAAAGAAAAGGAAATCAAGTCGATTAGGCGAGTAAACAGCGGAGGAGTTCCGATATCGGGTTTTGAGTTGCGCCAGCCCATAACAGTTTCGAACCCAGAAGCGGTACAGCAGCGGGAGGACCACGTCATGAATCAAAACAATATCAGCTGGCGGATATGAAAACGCTTGAATAGATCGCATGTGAATCGCTTTGGGGTAAAACAGTGGTGGGAAACAGCACGAAGGAAAAGTTGCCGTGTCCAATATTTTTCTGTTTTTTTTGGGGGGGGAACATGATCTCGTCTGAAACTGATCTGATCATGCATTTTGGTTTCCTCTTTGAGGCACAAGCTGTTTTGTCCAAAACCACGTTTTCTCATCGCTGTTTTCTCCGCACGACACGTGCGGGCCTCAGGTCATTCCTTCTGCTTTAAACGCAGTTTATCTTATCTAAACCCGGAAAATCGGAGTTCCAAAATTTCCAAACAGCATGCGATTTATTCACAGTCAGTCTACGCTTTTTTTGCACCTGTTCCAAATAAAAAACACAGTGAGGAAGCCAGGTCAACCGAGTGGACGTTTTCATTTCACGTCAGCGGACCAAAAAACTCAAACTTCAAACAACCGCTCAAGGTTACTAATTATAATGATATACCAAGTTCTGCGGGGACTTTATCAATTCTTCTCCCTTAATGCGAATAAAAAGGACCTTGTCACGTCCGTATGAAATTTGCGCTTCGCATTTATACCACGAAATAAAAATGTTCGTTTTGAGTTTTTGGAACATCGGGAGGCAAAATTAGAATAAACGGTTTTGATAATGCGTAATGAATGAACACAGAGCCCAATGCCCGCAGCCGCAACTGTGAAGGGCAAATTGTTTCCTGTGGTTTTGAATGCAAATTTTTGATCGAATCAGGACTCCTAATGCACAACTGCACGCAAAAAGAAAACAAGAATATCTGACCGAGAAATAACCTAAAGTCTGACATAGGGGGAAATTTAGGCACTTTTCACTCGTTTCTCTGGTTCATCAATTGCAGGGCCTGTACAAAGGATAATGTTCGTGCGATAAAGAAAAATATATAAAGATTATAGCCTGACAGATTCGAAACACGTTTTCCTGCTTTTTCACGTTTTTGAATCTTCAAAGAAGATGCGCCGTCCCACACAACAAAGTGCTGCCTTCTCCTTTTCTTTTGAACGTCAGTTCAGTTTGATGCCATTTTTGCAATGCGGTCAAGATCTTTTTGGCCCAGTTCAGGCTTCATGCCGTCTGTTAAGTCATGTCATTAATTAGTCTTGTTTTTCCAATTCCTATTTGGCAGTCAATTTTCTGGTGCTGCATCATACTAATCACAAAGAGGTCCCGTGCTTGCAGATGTGCGTTCTTTATTTCATAAAGAAATAAAATTAAGCAAACTACCCAGAATAATCGACTTACCGATGGACCGCTTTCCGCTAGTATTCCCGTTTTGACCGACTTTTTGATGAACCGCGGTATTTGTAGCAAATGCGTATTGAATTATTTTCAAATTCGTAGTCGAAAATTCCAAGTATGCCTCTTCTATTGTAAAAATTGGCCAGAGAGCGGAAAGTGGCAAATCATATCATTCTGATGATGCGAGTGCAGCAAATGGGGATGCAAGTTATGACTGACATTTGGAATAATGGGTGCCGAGCTTCCGAATATGGTTCTGCAAATAAACGGTATACCCCCACTGTAAGCAATTGACAGTAATCGAATGACATCTGCAGAAATGGAACAAAATCAGAGCAAATGGGTGGTATATTTGATTGCCACTCCGCATGTAATGTGCGGAACTGACGTTTTACAAACATTGAAGTAAATAAAACGTGATTGAGACGAGGCCAATGAAGTTGGCCAAGTTAAACCCACATTTACAGTGCGCAAAACTGTTCCAACATGGAGGTACCTATACTAAATTTGGTGTCAACGTCTTGCTTTTGAAAACAGTAAGGGCTCCACCAGATAGACCCGAAACCCGAAACCCGAAACATAAATTTTTTCTATGTCCATGTTTCGGGTTTCGGGTTCTGAAAAAAAACCCGAAACCCGAAACACAAAGCATGATAATCGAAAATGTTTTGGCCTTGCCACTTGTAGCTGACGTGCACAATTTGTACAGTCAGTCGAAACATTTGCGATTATCATGCTTCGTGTTTCGGGTTTCGGGTTTTTTTTTCAAAACCCGAAACATACATAGAAAAAATTTATGTTTCGGGTTTCGGGTTTCGGGTCTATCTGGTGGAGCCCTAAGCCGACGGTGGTGAGCTAAATTGGGAACCACGTTGTGGTCACGTGCTTTATCTGCAGTGGTTGAGATCCCTTACCCTGGCTCACAGCGATCAGGGTTACCACAACCAAAATGGGACGACGGATAACAAAAGCATACCGACTCAATAAATAACTGAGTCGATCATGCAAGCGGAACTGAAAATAACCGAATTTCTCACTTTTTGACGCACAAAAGCGACCCACAACCAAGTTACTGACTCTGCGCTTTCGTCTTTACCACGAGCGTAACTATCAGTTACAGAGGGGCTTGCAGTTGAGCTGAGCTCGCAATTCAAATGTCAAGTTAAGAAACAACTTGTGCATATAAAGAGCCGTATATGCCATTGAAAAAAGTTGGCACGCGCGCTTCTGGGTCGGTATCTAAAGCCGGGGACTTATGCAAGTTGCGGGCTGGGTAACATGATTCTAAAGTGTGCGTCAAGTTACCCAAAATACAAGCGCAATGCTTGCAAGCCCAGTGCACAGCGCTAACTTGCCATATCGAAGTGACCACATAGAAAAGGCAAGTATATAGTATCCCGTACACATATTCAAATGAGAATTCTCTATGACGTAAACGTGGGTGGGGCACCCCGTGATAAGGGGGCTTACGCCTCCGAAGCAACATGGTCACTTTTTGACGAGACGAGGAATCTGTTTTTATTGTGACGTATAAGCAGAACCACACTTGGTTGGGTGAGCTGTTTTCTAGCGAAACTGCTTGATGTTCGCAGAACTTTTGAAATCTTTAAAAAATAGGTATAACATGTTTAACAGCTAGAGAGGGACGAAAGACCGACACGGCTACACTCTGTGTGGCGTTTCGAAACCGGTGCGGTGCACGTGTCTCGCGGGCACGATTTCTTGCCACATGACGAAACACACACGCGCGCACGAGAAAAATAGTGGCACCAGAATTTTTGTGTGCTCCACAAAAATTTAGGCCACCGCGGTTTGCCGTAGTGTGAAACAGAATCCACATGGGGCACCGACGGAGAGTCTTTGAAAGACTGCGCGGCAGCAACGCTCCTCGTGCTTTTCGCTCACCGCCAAGCCGCGAAGACGATTTTTTTGATATCTTTCCACGCTTACTTTTGCCGCATACCTAGACGTGAGTTTTTCGGCTGACGAGGGAACTTTATGAACGCTACGCACCTACGGCATCATACAGGCATGATACAGAGCAAGAGAGAACGAAATTGTGAAACTTTTTCGTGAAGCCCATACGCACATTTGCTGGTTGGTCCTTTGTCCGATCCTAATCAGTTTCCGGTTCCGTTCGGCGACGCATTTATTTTAGGTGTCCTTGATGTGCGTCAGCGCTCGGTGTGTTGTGGCAGCACCGCACACGTAGGACCGCCCTATATAAACATCAAATTCGGACTGGGGTCGGTACGGGACTTGGTTTGGTTTTTGAGTAAAATATTTTGCATTCGGAAATTTCAAAGCATCGAAGACGTTAGCCATCAGCACAATTTTCTTGCCGCCAGTGGCCTGGGAACAGAATTAGTTAATTATCGCCGTTCGATAGTTTAACGGTCAAAAGTTGGCGAAACCGACGACGGGTCGGTGTCTATTCTCGGCCGCATTGAGTGAGTGAGTTGTCAGTGTGCGTCACGTTCGAGTGTCATGACACCGTGGATGGCCCATACACGGTGGTACGGTAAGATGGTTCCGTATGGCGTCCTTGCATTCCAATTCAGAAATGAGGTACAGCGTGGACGAAAAGTCCAACAAAAAACTAATCCGAATTTATGTACCCTAGGTGGCACTTGTGGAGCAACTTGTCAAAATTTCGGTGCCCAAAAACTTGATAATGATGTCCCTTGGCAGCATCGGTGACGATTGTCAGGAAGACTTCATTAGTTTTTTACCGGCCTTTATGGTTCAGGCAAACTATCGGTATTTTACCTCGTGGTCTGGTTTTTTTGGTACATTCGGACAAACTGGTTACATAAACCCGTATGCATGACCTTCATCTCGTGATCCCGATTCTACGCTGCGTTACTGCAACGCAATCTGCGTTGGATCACAATCCAGGAGTAGGCTGCAATTATCTGGAGTGACCCGGGTACCACCAGGGTTGGGCAAAAAAACGACGGCGTTTTTTCTTAAAAAAACGACGTTTTTTTTAAAAAACGTCTGGGTCGTTTTTCGTTTTTTTTTAAATCCTGAATTTCCTTGATTTTCCCTGATTTTTCAGGGAAAGTACCCTGATTATCAAGGAAAATCAATTTTTTGTCCCATTTTTTCAAAAAGTTTTCGACCAATTTTTACTTTGTCGACATACGTCGGTATACGGAGTTTGACTTTTAATGATGACCCCGGCCAAAGTTGGTCCCATGATGCGGGTCTGATATGGGATCTTAACAACTCGCTAGAAAAGGGTTGAAACCCGTTTATTTTGCCTCAGAACACATAGAATTACTTCATTTAACCACGTTTTCTTCCTAACATGAGCGTTTTCCAATTTTTTGGGGGCATATGTATTTTGGTCATCTGGGCGCTTTAAAAAACGTTTTTTTCAAAAAAACGTTTTTGCCCAACCCTGGGTACCACCACCATACCCACAGGTATGCAAGTACACTAAATGTTATGGCACGCATGTACGTATTTGTTCCACTCCGTCTTCATGGCCTGATGCAATCACAAATTGCCCCCTTTATTCCGGCATAGGCGAACGGACCATTCTGGAATACAAAACAGACCACCACATTAAGACGCGGCGCTGGCCAGATGTGTTTTCGCCGTTGTTCCCTTCCGGAACCCGCATTGTGCTGCAGCTTTTTTGGGCATCCCTGGGAGCACAAGGACGACGGAACTTTAAGAACTATCAAAGCTCGCGTGATTTGGTACATATTTGTATTGTATTCTAGTGTGATACTCAGACGGTCTCTGAGGCCTGCTTCCGAGCCTGACGCGCGAGGTTCTCCTACTCCCGTTTTGTGACTGGTAAGAGCACCAAGAACTTTCGGAACCCTGCGTTTTTGGAATGTCACATGGGCGCACTGCACTGATAGCTGCTCCGTGGTCGCTGCTTGCGTCGAGTGCTATCAATAATCTGAATGCGCACATTGGTTGGCATTAAGATAAATGGCGCCAGCTGATGATATGGCCACCAGTCAAACTTGGGCATACTGTATTGCTGCATGCTCTTCAGCATCGAAGACTCCTACTTTTTCTGTATGTTTAGTTTACCCGAGATAATACGGAATATTTGGACCTTCCTGTGGATGGCGCGTAACAGGCACAGGAACTTTGGAGCACGATTATACAACTGTTTTGTCGTAACTGTTCTGTGTGGGTCATGTTAGAACACAAATATTTTTCAGTGAAGATTTTCCCAGTGCACATTAAAACAAATTTGCGCAACAAACGCTGCTGAAACCAAGTCATCATATTGCTCGTGACACGGGTATAGCGCTTGACGACGTTTGCAGATTAGCACGTGCTACTTCGACAGTAGCCAACCGACCGGTTCAAAGCAGGGTTGGGCAAAAAAAACGACGGCGTTTTTTCTTAAAAAAAACGACGTTTTTTTTAAAAAAAAACGCCTGGGTCGTTTTTCGTTTTTTTTAAATCCTGAATTTCCTTGATTTTCCCTGATTTTTCAGGGAAAGTACCCTGATTATCAAGGAAAATCAATTTTTTGTCCCATTTTTTTAAAAAATTTTCGACCATTTTTTACTTTGTCGAGATACGTCGATATACGGGGTTTGACTTTCAGCGATGACCCCGGCCAAAGTTGGTCCCATGATGCGGGTCTGATATGGGATCTTAACAACTCGATAGAAAAGGGTTGAAACCCGCTTATTTTGCCTCAGAACACATAGAATTACTTCATTTAACCACGTTTTCTTCCCAACATGAGCGTTTTCCAATTTTTTTGGTGGCATATTTTGGTCATCTGGGCGTTTTAAAAAAACGTTTTTTTTTAAAAAAAAAACGATTTTTTGGAAAAAAACGTTTTTTGCCCAACCCTGGTTCAAAGCTCACGTGGATATTTCACATTGGATCTCGGCTTGTTGCTTGATTCGTGATGCTGAAACGATTGAAAGAGTGAATTAGCTGGTGCTAGGAGGATCTAGCAACGTTGTGTTATACCGTGACAACACCCCTACGTTGTATAAACCGCAACATTATTTGTCCCATAGTTTCTGGCTCCGTCCACTGGCTTGTTTGTACTTCACGAGCCACGCAACAACAACGGTTTTTGGATAAATTTTATTCAGGCGCGAATGTCAGTGGTGATTTCAGAAGGGAATCAATTGGCAGTTAAACAAGTTGTTTGTTGACAAGAAGTACGATGCATGCAGCTTAAATCCCTTAAATAACGATCAAAAATAATAAACTGTCTCCAATATTGAGGTGTTACTTTCCGCGATCCTTCAATGTTCACGTTTCTTTTTTGTTTTCCGTTGTCAATTTGTTCTTGTTTGATGATGTTGCTGTTGCTGAGAATCCATCCAGTTGCGTTCTGCTTGATTTGCTGAACGAGAATAATTCCTCAGTTTTCGAATTTTTCACGCCTGAAATTACGATTAAATGCGGCATTAATTCGAGAAAAACGTTTCGCTGTGTTACTGCAAACCTGGTCCGATATTACGGCCACATTGCTCTTTGCGTTTCTTCTCTCGATATCTTTCCAGCAATACTTCGTCAATTACGGATCTTGTTTTACTGCCCATGGGCGATTTTGCTGATGTTTCACTGATTAAGAAAATATGATTTTGAATTTGAACTAAGTGGTCTTTTACCTTCTTATTTCTTGTCACAAATGTTTCTTTTATTTTTAGCTACCTTTTTGTTGGTTGCGTTTCATCTTCAAGTGTCGGGAAATCTTCAATCTCTTGCCGTTTACTGTCGGTTGGACTGTCAAGTAATTTGTTCGTGTGTGCCTGGAAAGAGGGAACTCGGTTTTTGCTTGGGAGCAACAAACGCAGTAACGCAAATATCACTGACGTATTTGCGATTCTGCTCCAATCTGACCATTTGTGTGCCACCCATCTTTATAATGTCTTCGTTGTTCTTTTTCTTCCGACAACATTTGCAGCAGCAGCACACGCAGCAGCCAATTGCGCAGAGCAAAATGGCCAACGCTGCAATGCCCGTCACAATGTAGGCCCACGTTGGTAGATGTTTCAACCAATCGATAAATCCCTCATGTATAGTTGGTGCGGTTGTACTTGGCAAACTTGATGATGTTTCATTGCCTGGGCTCTTTGTGTAATTTAACAATATTGACGGAATTTCGGTCGGTAAGTCTGTTTCATTGAGTGATGGGGTAATTTCGGTTTGGAAATCTGACTTTTCAATGATGGCCAACAGTAGAAGAAGGATCAGTCTGGAAGACATGTCGAATACAAGTCAAGATTGCTCAAAATTTTAGAAAATAAAATACTTTTTGGAAATACTGTAGAAATAAATGTTATGGAATCGAGAACTGTATTGAACCGTCACGATCCACGGCAAAGGGCGTGCATATACATCTGTCCAGCGTGTCAGTGAAATTCTTCACAAACTTATGACCCCATGTCAAGGGATAAAACAAGCATGTCACCATTGTTCTAACAAAGAAACATTTTAATCACAACTGTCTGATGTTGTATATCGAAAAACAGAAAATCGTTCTGCAAAACTGGGCTTCTGTTAGAAGAAATATGGCACGTTGGCAATGGCACAGCGAAGGAAAGTGCACATAAACGGACACAATGTACCATACCGTGTATTAAGGTCGATTTATACTTCTGACTTCCGGGAAGTAGAAGTCAAAATCGGGAGAAGTCACTACCACGCAGAAGTGCCCGGCAAGGCAGTGATTGCATGTGGCGATTGCCTGTTCCGCTCTGTCCATTGACCGCTGCCTGCCGTCTACTGTTCTTGCTCTGTTAATGAGCTGACCGAACGGGCAGTCACAAATTTCTGACTGCTACTGCCGGGCAGTCAGAGTATAAACCGACCTTTATACCGTCATCAGTAGCACATGATCGAAAGGGTGAAAAGATAATGCGCAGTTCATCACACAGATAAAGCAATTTTGCTGTAACAAACAATCACTGAAAACATCTGTGCTGGCATGAACGCCACGCGCTTTGGCAACTCATGACACATGATGTGGAGTCGGCAATCACGTCACGACAATCTTGTAATTGTGATTGGCTAATAAATGTTCGTGTTCAGACCACGCCCGACCACAACAATTCTCTGAATCGGTTGTTCTACCCACCACCACTTGTTTACGTATTTGTGTGGGACTTTATGGTGGTCAGCCCGTCTCAACAGTCGGTTTACCTTTTGAGTAGGCTGGCTGATGACTGGTACGTCTGAACATTCTTTCCTTCACAGTGGTTGACGTTGTGTTCACCAGCAGAGCATGAAAAACGTGACATTCAGCACAGTTTCGACGGACAATATTGAACCGAATCGAGAAACTCATGTGTTTATTAGCGTGGTCAGAAAATACACCAGACCAGAGCGTGAGAATGGACTCACATTCGCATGTGCTACAAATCGACATTTTTCGTACTCTCGGATTTCCCAACCGAGTCAATAACAAACTATTGACAGATTCAGTACATACACAAAATTTTTTCAGAGATTATCAATCCAACAAAGAAATGGAAGGGATCTATAGTTTTCTGTGCATTTAGATCTGACTCAAATCAAAATATGGTGGAAATAGAAGAATCATTGTCTGAGAACGATGAACCTGTGGTAACGAACCGCAAATCCAGCAAATCATCGATATTCGGTCAAACGCCGGAATCGCTTCCTCAGGACGTCGACCCAGCTGTGACAAACCGTAAATCAAGCAAATCAGCCATATTTGGCAGTGATCCGTCCAAACCTAGACACTTGCCACATGGTGATTCTGTAGTCTCTCAACAACCAATCAGCTGGCGTCGGGTCGCGCCGGACGGTGGTTGGGGTTGGGTGGTTGTGTTGGGTGCATTCATGATCCACGTGATCGCCGATGGATTCGTCAACAGTCTCGGATTGATGATGACTGGCATGTCCAAGGATCTCGCAGTAGGAAACACAAAATGCTCATTGATACTCAGCATACAAGTGGGCTTATCGCTTGCCACCGGTTAGCACTTAATTTTCCGACATTATCGTATCGCTCTAAGGTTATCTTGACAGGGATAAACGATGTTTCACGCCACAATACGCATTTCAGAACCAGTTGCAAGCGCGTTTGCCAGTCACTACGGGTGTCGTTCAGGCGCCCTGCTTGGAGCGATGCTCATGAGCATTGGTTGTGCAATTAGTGGAATCCCCGATGTGCGGAGCATATATTTCTTGTATTTCAGCATCGGCGTTCTCATGGGTGAGTTTTTTGACATCCCTATCCCCCTAACCGGTAAATGACCATTCATGCTATTCTTCAACAACTCAGGAATTGGCTACAGCCTGGTGTACATTTCGGCCCTGCTGTCAGTGTCGATACATTTCGAACGCAAACGAGCTTTGGCCACAGGCCTGACCGTATGCGGTGCTGGCGTAGGCACTGCCATATTCGGTCCGCTTACACGATATTTGCTCACGCCGAAGGACAACTGGAGAGAAGCGCTACTGTTTGACGCTTGTAAATTTTGTCCTAAAACCTTGTTTGTTGCTCTATATCGTTCATCACTTTTTGAGGAACATGTATACAAACACATTGTCTGTTTCCAGGTATTATTCTGTTCTGCATGCTTTGCGGAACTGTGTTTGATGCTGTGAAATTGGAACCCGTTTACGAAGATGATCTTCGTAAGCAGCAGGTGAACACTGTATGCTTTGGATTGCATTCCGACAAATGCTATAATTTCACTTACGATCAGATTATTTGGAACGTTATTTCAGTTGGCATGGCACTGCAAAACAAACTAAGTTATGAGCTGTTTGCTTTTGCCGCAGGGAAGTTCCTCTGTTACAAATGAACGCGGGCAATCACGCAAAATGCCTATTGTTCCGGTGCAATTGGAAACAATTTCCAGTGGAATCGAGTTTGATTTCACCAAGCCGCCGTTGCGAAAAACACAGACACACTGTCAGTGGCCGACTTCAGACTTGAACAACAGCTATAAACACCACATTGTGAGTTCAGGCTTTATTCCATTTCATTTGCTCAAAGAAATATTTTCTGAGGTCTACCGTAATTAATCGCAGAAATGTTTACGTAAAATTGTTGTCAGGAAGCAAGAAGAGCGATATCGATTGGGATGGGTGATCCTGAGATTCCTGCAAAGCTGGTTTGTCAACAACCTATACAAGTCTCATCCTGATGCCACAGAACGTAGAGGACAAACATGTTTTTTTGCATTTAGCGAAACCATGAATCTCTTCAAGACACCGGGTTTCTGGAGCTACGTGACGTTTTCTATTTTTGGAGCGCTACCAATCTTCCGGAATATATGGAAAAAGCTGACCATGTTCGAGCGATTTCAGTCCCACGTGAAAATCAGCAATCAGGTTGTTGTGTGCATGGCACTACTGCAGCTGCTCACTTTTGAGCATAGTTTCATTGCACTGCGACAAGCATGCTAGCCAGGCAAAGGGAATAAAAGTATTTTAAAGATTGCTGTGCGGTTTGTAGTCACAAAAAGAAATATCTTGGCTTATTTTTTTGCACCATAGATGGTCCAAAAACACCGAACGATGAGCAAGCGGCAGCCGAGCTTACCCAAGAAGAACCGGTCAGACCACATCAGGTTGCTGCGTTGCCGGATTTCAAAAAGTTCGTGTTTCAGTGGTATCTTGATGGCCCACATGTTCAAATGTAAAGTACCTCGGTTTTCAGTGCGTTGTTCAAAATGATCAACCCTTCCCTACTTCGCGATCGCCTGTTCCTACTGTTCTGCGTTTCCAACTTCCTGACCAGCATTGCGTACAACGTTCCCATCTTCTACCTTCCTGACAAAGGCGTGGCTGACGATGCGTTTACCGCAGCGAACTCGTTCCATCTGATCACAAGTTTTGGTGAGTTAACTTCGGCCTTTTTAAGTTCCCTTTGAATTTACCATATATATGCGAATAATCCAGGAATTGCAACCACGGTGAGGCGTGTGTTGTTCCTAGTCTTGTCCGAAAGCCACGTCCGTTGTGGTCAAAGCACACTTGTCGACCCATTGTGCATCTACACACTTCTCATGGCTGTTGCCGGTGTGGTGACCATTGTCAGCTGCTTGATAGAGAAAGAATATGTGCATTTGATAGCATATTCAGCCATATTCGGTCTGACGATCAGTGAGTGACAATGCTTTCTTTAATTTCGAAACGTGCGTGCGATGGTGATCAAACAGCCATTTAATTTAAAGCATTTAGTGTTGGCAAATTTTCGTGAAGGAAAAATTTCCTCAACACCGATTCCACGTGTGTAAAGTCGATTACAACGCCGCAGGTGTGAACATTTGTCTGACGTCCAAGTTGTTGGTAGAGCTGGTTGGTCTCGACCATCTGACAAACGCATCCGGTCTGGTCATGCTCTTCCAGGGAATCGGGGCCGTCGCTGGACCGCCCATTGGAGGTTAGCAAGTATCCGGCTCAGCATTTTGCACGCTGTCTAACGTTGCACGCTGATAACGTAACGTTGTTTTTGAAATGGTGGAAAAGATGCTTCTTGCATGCTGGGCGAACAATTATAGTATTTCCTTATTATAAGGAAGGAAAGGAAAGTCAAAGGAAGCCGTGTCAACGTTGTAACCAAACTCCTATGTAGCTGAGGTCGAAATTCCACGACTCCCGTTGAAAATGCAACGAAAGAGAAATCACACGTGACATGCACGCCGCCGACGTCACCAGAAGCCTGAAACATTGTTTCGTGCGCTGGCTTCTTTCGTTTCGCGTGACGTCTGATTTCTCTTTCTTTGCATTTTCAAGGTGAATCGCACAATTTCGACCTTAGCTAGGAGCAACTGGAACGCACGTTGAGTGGGTGTTTGGACCAATGTAATAAGGAAAGACTATACAATGTATTCTCGCTGTATGGGGCCACTTTCGCGCGCCCTGTCCACTCAGCACTGTAGGTAGCCAAAATGAGAAGAGCGAGAACCAGACCGTGCCAAAAGAAGCTGGGTGTTTTGTACGTACGGAGCGAGACGTGAGCGGATCGGGACGCACGCCCGCTGCGACGCGTTCCAAAGTAGCCTCATACAGCGATCGTCACTGTACAGGTATATTGTACGTTGTACAATTTTACAGCAGCCTCCAAAGTTCACAAAACATATTCTCAATCAAAAAATCACCCGCCCACACTCGACTCCAACACAGGTATAATTGTATTGTCAGGGTGTGTCATCGACAGATTCAATGCGACCAGCACTGATGACGTCAAGCAAATCAACCAGTACGATTACGTGTTCATCGGATCGGGCGTCATTTTGCTGATCTCTTCCAGTCTGATGATCTGCGTCTGTTCATGTTTCAAAATAAATTATTGGCGAAAAAAATCAAGCGAGAAAAATCCCTGAACCCGCATATATTTCATTTTTTATCATGTACACTATCATAGTTTAACCATCATTGATTATAGATTCTTGTGACGAGGGCTCATGTTTACGGATGCTGCGTTGGTATACAAATTCACATATCTGACTGATGTTATGTCAATTGATCATCTGCAACGGATCTCTAAGTGGTTTCGCTATGATATCTAAAAGCTGTGTTCTTCGCTTTGTTTCTTTTGTTCTGACGTTGTCAACCTGGACAACACAACGAAAAAACAGAGGCGAACCCCGCCCAGGCCGTTCACCCATTGTTCCTCCACCCGTTGCTGACGCAATTAAAGAGAAAAACAATTTTTCGGACGGAGGACAGCAGAGATCGGAAACGGGCCGGGTAAAGTCGGCCCGGCCCGGCCCGGTCGGCGAAAAGTCCGGCCCGGCCCGGCCCGGTGGAGGGCTGCAGGTCGGCCCGGCCCGGCCCGTTTTGGCTTGAGGTCGGCCCGGCCCGGCCCGGCCCGGTCAGCCAATTTTCAAGGGCTGAAAACTAAAAAAGTCCAAAAAGCTGAAAAAAATTCGAAAATTTTCTGCAGAATACTTGTTTTCACTGGTTGGTACGGCTGGGGCTGGGGGGAAGGGTAGGTAGGTAGATTGACGCGCCATCCTGATGCAGTACGTAAGTCGCCGCCCCGGTTGGTTAGTAGGTATGGTTAGTATGGTATAATTTTTGCTCAAAATGGTTTAAAATCGGTATTTTTCACTCCATATCAGGGTAGTACTTGGGGGGGGGGGGGTGGGGGGCCCCCCCCCAAATTCATCTATCTATCGTCAACACTTTTTGATTTCATCTATCTATCGTCAACACTTGTGGGCAAATCTATCTATCGTCAACAAATTCTGGGAACAATCTATCTATCGTCAACACATTTCGACCCCAAAATGGGCATTTTTGCCTCAAAATGGCTCAAAATTGGTATTTTTGTCCCAAATAGGCAAAAAATCGCGGATTTAGTACATCTAAGTGCATTTTCATTAATATTTACACATTATTACCTACTTAGTACACCATGCTGTACCTTGATTTTTGGCGACCCCCCCCCCCCACCATCTATCTATCGTCAACAAGTTTGGGTCGACCCCCCCCCAGATTTCGGACTTGGGTCATCTATCTATCGTCAACACATTTCGGGTCCCAATCTATCTATCGTCAACACCCTGACCAAGTACTACACTGCTCCATATAGGTGAAAAATCGCGCGTGACGCGCGAAATGAGCGCTTAAGAGTACATTCTCATCAATATGTAGACATAAATTCCCGGACGACTCCCCCCAGCTCGGCCGGTCGGTACTACAGTAGGTAGGTTGATTGCAGGCAGTGTAGTTCCTGGGGGGGGGGGGGGGGGGGCCCCCCCCCCCGCCCGCCGCCCCCCCCCCGCCGCGCCGCCCCCCCCCCCCCCCCCGCCCGGCCCGCCCCCCCCCCCCCCCCCCCTTTTGCAAGCGTTGGATTCTTGAAATTTTTTTCTTCCACCCATTTTTTCCAAAAAAAGGTAAAAATAGGTCAAATTTTCTACCTCAAAAAGTGACTTTGTCCTTAATTTGGGTCTTCCCCCCCCCCTTCCCCTCCAGGGAGGTACACTAACCGCCGCAGGGAAAAAAGGGGTAGGTACACTAACCGCCGCGCCGGACCAGGAACTACACTGATTGCAGGCAGGCTTTTTTGGTGGTACAGTAGGTTGATTGCTGCAAAGCAAAGGCCTGGGTATGGGTAGCTACTGCTTCTTTCTTCAAAACGATGACTGAAAAGATCAAGAACTAGGAAATGTTATTGCGCGAAGCGCAAAAATTTTGAAAATTTTGGTTCAAAAAATGGTAATTTCGTTCAAATTTAGGCATACCGGGCCGGGCTGCTCGGCCCGGCCCGGCCCGGTCCCCCCAAATCTCCGGCCCGGCCCGGCCCGGCCCGGTCGACCAACTCCAAAATCGCGGCCCGGCCCGTTTCCGATCTCTGGAGGACAGGACACCCCCCACACCGCAGAAAAGTAGAGCGTCGCGTCTCGCGTGAACTGTGAAACTGACCGAAGCGTTGGCTAACGATGGCGGCGATGTCATCCGAAAACAGCACGTGTGGAATTTGCGGTGAAGACATATCCAAAAATGAATCGGTCAGTCAGTGAGTTTTTTTCCTTGTCCAGGATGACTTGTGTCTCGCCGCCGCCGGCCTCCGGCTCAGGGTAGTACTTGGGGGGGGGGCTACTCCCAATCTATCTATCGTCAACACCCTGACCAAGTACTACACTGCTCCGGCTCGGTCCGATTTGAAAGTCCAAAATCGCGGCCCGGTGGTGTGGTTGGGGGGAAGGGGGGCTACCACCCTCCTGGTGTCCGGTATCTTGATTTTTTCACACAGGAGTAGAGTACCTATCCGGTATCCTGAATGACTTTTTGTCCAAGAAGGGGTATCCGACCCTCATTCCGGAAACCGTAAAAATCGCCCATTTTTACTTCCCTCCAAAAGGCTCAAAATCGTTTGCTGGCGCAAGCATAACCACAAAATGACCATTTTTTGCGCTTCCCACACCGATTTTGCTCAATTATCCTCTAAAAATTTGATGTTTTTTGAACAACCCCCCTCGAGCGCTACCCCCTAGCCCCCACAGTGTAATGGCAGGCCCATGTGCGGGAAGTAAGTATAATGCGGGGTTGGGACCGCGGAAGCGTGAGAGGTATGATTTTGGTCACTCAAAAAGGCAAAAAAACGTGATACAATATTGGCCAAAAAAGAGGTAAAAGCAGTAGTTTTTCCAACTTTTCGCCGAAAATCGCCTAAAAAGGGGTACTATGGGTGCGTTGCGTTTGCGATTTTTGGGAAAATAAGGTCGAAAAACAACAATCTTTGCCTTGAAAAGGTATGCAATTGCTTGTGAGAGGTATGAGAGGTGAGAGTTGTGACAATGGCGTGGCATGGCAGGCAGGCATAGTAGTGGCAGGGGGGTTGCCCCCCTCTCGGTACTTACCTACCACAGTACCCGAGGAGGGTTGGGGGGGGTTGAGTACTTACCTCTCACAACTCCAAATCATACCTCTCACAAGCAATTTTATACCTTTTTATATACTTGCGGGCCGGAAAAAAAACCGTTTTTTTTCCGGAAAAAAAACGAAAAAAAAAACTTTTTTTTCCGAATTTTCAAAAAATAAAAAAAAAAAAAAAAAAATTCAAACAAAAAATATACCTTTTTAAGGCGAAAATCGGTGTTTTTCGACCTTATTTTCCCAAAAATCGCAAGTCCACCCATTATACCTATTTTTAGGCGATTTTCGGCGAAAATTTGGAAAAAGTACTATTTTTTCCTCATTTTTTGGTAAAAAATGTATTACAAAAACGGTGTTTTTTCGCCTTTTTGGCTGACCAAAATCATACCTCTCACGCTTCCGGTCCCAACCCCGCATCATACTTACCTCCCACACATGGGCCTGCCACTACACTGATGGCAGGTATAGCAAAAACGCCGATTTTGAGTCAAAAATATCTATTTTGGGGTCGATTGTTGTTGACGATAGATAGATTGTGTTGTACCCGGAATTTGTTGACGATAGATAGATTAGCCCATAAGTGTTGACGATAAATAGATGAAATCAAAAAGTGTTGACGATAGGTAGGGTTAGAAATCGGGGGGTACCCGACAGCCGACACCCGACATCTGAAAATACCCGACACCCGACATTTGAGAAAAAAGCCGACACCCGACAGTTCCAAAAAAAACCGACACCCGACATCTAGTTTTTGGAAAAAAACCGACACCCGACACCTGTTTTTGGACCAAAAACAGGCAACTTTTTGCTCCTTCGCACTATTAGTGCAATTTTTTGGATCAAGTGACTAAATTCAAGTATTTTCACACAAAATAAACACCAAAATGACACATTCTGCGTCTTCGGAAAGATTTGGTTCGAAGAAAATTTTCCCTCAAAATTCTTTTCTCGGCAAAACTGATGTTTTGAACCGTAAGTGTCGTATGTCGGCTGTCGGGTGTCGGGTCCCAAAAAAACCGACACCCGACACCTGGAGGCACCCGACACCTACACTTTTTTGGCACCCGACGCCCGACACCCGACATCTCTCTAGCCCAGCCCACACCCCCTCAAGTACTACCCTGAAAATGGGTGTTTTTGACTTCGGGACTTCCTTAAGTAGTAGTGGTACCAGAGGCACTGTAGTGGCTGGGGGGGCGGGGATTTCCCCCTAAGGGGTATCTACCTGTTGTGGAGTCAACCCTTAGGGAGGGATGGCGAAAAAGCGTATATATATGGAGCCAACCCCTTATCGGTCATGTCATGCTGTATTCGCAATGCCCACCCACCATGGCTGCATGAAGAATTTTTAATGCCCATTCCCAGCCCAGGCTGTTCTCCGACACTATCTTGATCTGCACAAAAGTTTCCGCCTGATGGCGTGCAAGTCGAAAAAATGCTGTTATCATCTGTTCGATTTTCGGCCAGATTTCGAAGAGCACGTTTATGGGTTTCACAACGGTTGGTTTGGTTGGTTGCTTTGGCTTTGTTTGCTGGCGTAGCTTAAACTTGAGGTACATTTTATAGAACGCGCATCGTAAATTGCACATTATCAGTGATAATGAAAATACCGTTTTCTTCGTGGCCCGGAAAAATACGGTTTTATTTTTCCGGAAATTTTTCCAAGTGATAACTTTTGGGAACATGGTTTTCTTTCTTTGCACACCTAACTCTCGGGAAAATCAGGCACCGGCCCCGAAAAATACCGTCGCCTCCTGTTGGTAAATTCGTATTATATTTTTTGCATTCTTTCGCTATCCGAAGTTGCTCGCCTCTAGTTTGAGATTGCTGGGACGAGCAACACTTTTGTTTTGAGAGGAGACAGTCGAAACAAAACATGGCGACTTCAAATGAAACCGAAGTTGACTGCCTGAAGCGTTTAAAACTTTGAAAATTGTCAAAACAGCAAAAGAATGCATCACTGAACGTCAAATGTACACTCAACAACTGGCATATGCAAACTACAGCATCAGTAGTTTTAAACGGCATTTGGAAAACAAACATCAAACACAATATGTGCAATTTATAAAATGACGCTGATCTTATTTTTTCTTTCCTCCGCCAAATATCTGACACCCAAACAAAAAAGCACCCGACACCCAAACACCAAAAAAACCCAAACACAAACACCCAAACACTGAAAGGCAGTGTTGTTCCTGGTCCGGCGCGGCGGTTAGTGGACCTACCCGTTTTTTCCGTGCGGCGGTCAGTGTACCTCCCTGGGGGGAAAGGGGAGGGGAAGACCCAAATTCAGGAAAAAGTCAGTTTTTGAGGTGGAAAATTTGTCCGATTTTTTTCCCTTTTTGGAAAAAATTCTCCATAAAAAGGGTATTTTGGCGACTTTTGACAACATCGACCTAAAAATCACCCATTTTAGGGCTAAAAATGCCCATTTTAGGCCAAAAAATGCCTATTTTGGGCAAAAGTTGAGGCGGTTAGTGTACCTGGCGCGGCGGTTAGTGCACCTTAGGGGGGACCCCCTCCCCCCCAGGAACTACACTGCTGAAAGGGACCCGTCTCCCAAACCCAACCCCTACAGTTGCCGCACCATAATTATCACCATCCTTTTCTATTGCAAGGTGTTTCCTTTCACTTTTGTAACTGTCCTGTGTGCCCCAACGTAATATCGCAACGAAACACTCAGACTCAATGATGACTGTTTCTCCACTCAGGCACATGTCACGGTGCGACGTATCAGCTTGCGGTCGACTGCGACGAACAAACGGCCGAAACACGAAAGTCACAGTTGCTCAGGATCCTCTATCACCTTCGCGATGCACATCATATTTCAGCCGATGTTGTTATCAGAGACACCTTCCTGCCTGAAGATCTCATGGCTCAGATCAATTACACCGCGTAGTTTTTTGGCCGCGATTGTCTGTATGTGTATATAATGTGCATACGTAAATGCCGCAATTGAATTATTGGTTCTTTGTAATGTTCCGTTCCGTTGGTGATACGGTACGTTTTTTTTGATAGTTTGCCTGACAAGCTATCGGTCTGGGATAAAACGGTTTTCATCTGCATGCCGTGCGCAATGTAACTCAAATCGTTGTGATTACGACCGACTGGTGCATTTTTTGCGCTTGCGTATCTTGTGTTCGACTCATCAGGCACAGTTTCCAACCATTTTTATGTCAGATAAGCTTCAGTTTGGCCCACAATGGGTCAGGCGGCGTCCAAATCCTATGTTCTCACACGAACCGAGGCACCGCCGTATTGTGTTCGATGTGTGGGTGGATCGCATTTGCTCATTGCTGGTTGGTTGGTGTGTTCAGTTGAATCGGCAACACTTGAAAAGATTGCTTTCATCCTGCAGTTGCATTGTCAGGCAAACTGGATTTATTTTCCATGGCGTTGTCACGTCGCTTAGTGTTTGACTTGTATTCGAAATTGTGCCAAAATAGCCTTTAGCTGCGTATTTTTGTGCGCGTGAGAAAATTTGCGCGAATTTGACCATTTTGGTGCACCCAAGCCGCCTACTATTTTCTGTTTTTTACGAATCCGTATAAACCGCCACAAGCTCTCGCTCGACACAGGCGGTGGTGGCGCGGCGAAGACTGGCGTGCGCAATTCAATCGACATTTATTCATTCGAAGTGGTCAACCCGAGCCCTCACGACCAAGACAATAACAACGGCAATGAGATGCAGGTGAAACTGATCAAAGTGCACTCGTTCGACACACAAACACGCGCCACCATGAATCTGGATGTACGACCAATTCTGGACACTTCGGCTGTGGTCAATGGCAGTGCGACGAACGCGTCTGACTTTGTCATCGCCTGTGGACAGGTGGGTGCAGTAATGTAATCAGGGGGAACGATTGGCTTGGACACACACACACTCATGGACATCAACTCAGGTCAGGCGAGAATCGACATGACATACGGCAACGTTTGATGTGTTTCTTCTTGCCGCATTGCAGGACGACCAATGCCAACTCTATCGTGTCCGTTATGACGTCGTTTACACGATCGACGGCAAGCTGATCGCAAATCTGCTGCACGACCCGAGTTTGGTTGATATCGGACAGCAAAACAGCACCACCCAACAACAACCATTGCCTCGATCTCGCGGCAACATTGCGCGCGCACGAAAACTGGCGTTGGTGATCGAACCAGCCAGGTCGCCGTTCACGACCGATTTTGATGCGAAAGACGATCGCAAGAATAACAATGGCGTCGGAAAGGGGCCGTCGATGGCGTTTCAGAAATGTTGTCGACTCGATCCGTCACCGAAACGGGCCTTTGTTGCGACCGGGGGAGCCGATGGGTGTTTGAGGTTAATTGGTTTTGTTTGTTTAATTCCTGTTGCGTTTTGTTCGATTTAGATGGGCTGGAAAGCTCAAAATCTCCTGAAATTTGCAGATGCCTGTCTATTCGTAGATCTTTCAGTCTTCATGGAACTGGAACACTGTTACACGCTCCATAGCCAATAAAGTAGAGTATTTTGCCTCATTTACGCTTAGTACTTCACCCAATTCAATATGACGCTGTCCGCTGCCAGCATTATAGTCAATTGAACAAAAAAAATAGATGTGCGATGGCAGAAATAAGTTATTGAGGAGTTTTCCAGTGCCGTACCCCTCTACAGTTCGCTACTGACTGTAGCTCGTGTCTTAACTGAGTGCGTAATAAACTGAATTTCAATATCAAATTCCAAGATTATGGAACGCGCGCACGGCCGAACGACTGCGTGAGTTCCGATCGCACAAGGGCGACATCGATGACCTTGATGTTTCACCCGATGGATCGATTCTCATTTCAATCGGTCACGACTCGAAAACCGTCATATGGCGCACTCAGGTGTGTCTTGTTTGAGTTGTCGTACCATTTTTCTGAGAAAGTTAGTTTTTGACTTTCCAGGACGGTGCTCTACTTCACGATCTTCCCCTGCCGCCCGAAGTGGCGTCACAAGCGACCAAATATCGAAATCGATTGGTACGATTCACTTCATTAGGTGTGTCTACTATTTATTTATTATTTTCATTTTTATTTTTATGTTTTTTAGCATTTTTCGCTTAGCATGACTATAATTGCATTTGCATCCAAAATAGCTTTGATACAAAATAGTGACGTGACCACTGACCAGGGAGATCAAGTTCTATACCTGCCTGGCAGTATGTTTTCGTTGATTTTCACATGCTGGAGCGCTAAAGTTTTATTCACTTTTCAATCCGAAATAATGTCGTAATGGTGAAACATTTTTGTGTTGAGGTGTGCGCAGTCAAGTGTTCGTCACGGCCACGGTGCCCATCCAGCGGGGCGGCAAACAACAGAAATCGTACTTGTGTTTATGGGCATTCTCGATGCAAACCACGGCCGTGCGCTCAATTGTGGCCAGGGTCGCGTGTAATGAGGTGAGATTTGTTGTGTGTTTCGTTGGTGCATTTGGCATTCAAATTGGCAGATTGTATGCTGACTTTCTGCCCAGGTGATCTCTGCACTGGCCATCAGCATTGACGGCAACTTGACGTGCATCGGTACGCTGCAGGGCAGTGTCGGCATTTACGACACGCACGAAATGCATTTGTTGCGATATTTCCGCGAGAAACACGATATTTTCGTCACCGGTGTCGACTTTCTGCCTTCCAATGGATCCATGATTCAGGGTGCGACCCCAAAGGGCACCCCTTCGCAGGCCCCCAACCAGACGATGTTGCACCCCCTTGGTAGGCGTGTGCAGGCCGCGTGTGTCAGCATATCAGCTGACCAGAGCGTGCAATTGCATGTGCTGCCCTTTGACAAACAGGGGCTAATCACGTACAAATGGCTGAGATGGCTGTTGCTAACGATGCTGGTTTATGTGTTGCTCAAGGTTATGGGATTATAATTGACACGGAGCTTTTTTGTTTGTAATGTATGGTAAAATTGGTTTTGATGTGAAGTGCTTGCTGGGCATGACAAATAATTACCGTAAAAACCTAAATAGAAGGAGGGCTCTATTAACTCACTGACCCCATTTTGGAGGGCTCTATTACGGGGGGCTCTATTCCGGGGGGGCCTCTATTAATTCACTGACCCGAACCTGAAAAAATTGTTCCTAGAAATACCCCCAAAAACCCCTAAAAAGGGGTTTGAAAGGATGTTTTTTCGCTTGTAATCACATTTATTCGTGTCTGTTCGTCAATAAGAGGCGTATTATGTGCTCTGAACGAACACAAACGTGCATAAATGTACCTGTGCACCACTATCAAGCCTTAATACACTACTGTATAGGGGATGTTACTTTGGGCGGGGGCTCTATTAATTCACTGACCCCCTTTTGGGGGGCTGTATTACGGGGGGCTCTATTCCGGGGGGCTGTATTTAGGTTTTTACGGTAAGCAACGATAAAAATTGTTCATTTATGTTTTGTTGTCACGTCCAGCGGCGCTTAAAATTCCAGACTTGGTTGGAAGTGGTATGATATGATCTTGTGAGAGCTCTTGATTCGAGAGATTTTTATGTGGTTCTGGGGCCATGCCATGCAATATGCTCGTAGTTGTGATGAACGTCTACCCCAGAATTGCGTAAACTACAAAAGTTAAACAGTCCTCCAAAATATACTGTTGAGCTTCAACACTGACGGTGTTTGTTTTTTTTGGTGCTGGCTGATGACTAATTATGAAAGGTTATACGAATCGATTTGGCGAGACGAAAATTTTACCTGGGAGTAATTTCTTTCTATTGTTGTGATACAAAATGCGCACTCCGTCAAGTTTGGTTGTTGTTTTTATTTCGTTGGGATCGTAATCTATTTATTCTTTCCTTAATTGGTGGCAGGGATTTATTTTAGTCTTGCTGTATTTCTGAAATCATCAGAAAAACGTTTGTTTTTACGGCAACTATTATTATTCATTTTTTGAATTTTATGGTACAAAGTACTTTAAAAGTGCCACTTTTCCTTTTTAGGTTAGGTTCTGTTCGTTAAAATTTTGTTCTCGGAATGACAAAATTCTCTCTTCGGTTTCTTTTTGTCTTGTTTTCAGTTGGTTTTTTGTATTTCTTTGTTAGCAACATATCCAGTTTTGAGAGTTTGTTTGAGTCATGATTTATGAAATCTATTGTGAACTTTGATGTGTAATTGTTGAGCATTGTGATGCTTCACAATATTATCAATCAGCTAAGTGCTCAACGGTTACCTGCGTAGCGAGTAAATGTGCCCCACAATCACTTTGAATACCAACAACATAATGTTTCTGTGCATTGCACCCTGTGATTGATGATGATACTGTATAATGCTAGTAATAACAATGATATCGAAACAAAAGCACGTGTGTTTTGGTCTCTCTCTCTCTCATGTGTGCGTGTGCCAGGTGAATAAAGTTATATTGTGGCTGAATGGCTTTTCTGACTCGATGGCTATACATGGGACACAGTTGTCAGTTTGAGTACCTGCACATTTCATCGACCGTGGAACCAACCACTAATAGGGCCGGAACTCTAACATCGGAACCAGACCAGCCACCTAGCCACAAATATTGGTCGCCATTGGCCTGGTGCGCATAGTAGTCAGATAGCAAATGAGTGCGCCGTCATTCGACACAGCTACATTGCCAACACATCTCTTCAACTTTGTAACGTAGAAAGTACAATTACCCAGCGTTGTTGATGCAACCGCGTGATATTTGACGTGAAAACTAACTCTCCTGTGACTGCGCGCACAAATATTGAAACCAAAACGGCGTTTCATTGTGGTTCTAAAGTTTTCTACCCGTTTCAAGTAAAATAGACCTCACAATGACAACGCTAAAACACCTGATTTCATATGTTTTGCTTGCCGTGGCTTTGGTCCTAATAATCAACCATCCCCTGCATCTGTTGCAAGGGACCAACTCCGTGAAACATCAAACTGTCTCCGGAAGGACTCTAAATCGCACATTATCACGTCATAAACCAGTGCGAAAGTTTGTCTATTACGCCCTTTATCACACTGCAAGCCGACATACCAGGAATGCACTGCGTTTTGTTTGCAATCAATTTCATATTTCTTGTCTCACGCACTGCGCTTGTGGCTATTGTGGATGTGCGACAAAGGAAAAGGATTGTGTGCCTGTTTATTTGGTATGGTTTTGTTTATTTTTGTTGATAGACAACCTTTTACTTATGGCGTAACAATGGTGTGTTTTGCTCGTTCCGTCCCGTGTTCACGGCGGTGCATCAGGACATCGTCAGTGTAAAAGCATTAGATGGCCACATAGCCAGCATTAGATGACGTAACCTAAGAATACGTGATGTATATATATGTATCTGATTGCTCTCATGAAACATCACAATCTATACGCTCACAGATGCACAAATACAACGACGAGTGTGTGAAGAAGTGGCCCCTCTCAATGTTCACTATGGGATCGTACACAACAGAAAGAGTGCCACAATGCTGCGGGAAGGAATTCAGTAAAAAGTTCAGCAGCGGGTCAGTGAAAGGTTCGTATCATACGTACATTATGTATGTACGTATACTTTGACAATAGTTTTGGGAGAAACTTTTCAAACGCGTTGCCTGATCCGTAAAGCACACTCAACTGGCGCAGCCAGCTGAGTTTCGTAGCATTTCGCAAATCACTACGTTAGACTTGTGTGTTGAGCGGCTGGCAGTCACGTGACCGCTGCAACTAATACACGCATAACGAGCTTTACGGATCAGGCAACGCGTTTGAAAAGTTTCTCCCAAAAGTATTGTCGGAGTATATGTATTGTGGTTTGTTACCGCACATCCTCGTTCTAGTTCGCTTGATTCTGGGGGGTCACGTGACCATTTGGTGCATTCATACTAACGATGACCTGGCTGGTGCACATCGGACTCCGAGATTCAAAGGGGCAACAAAGCACAGGCGGACGGGCAATCGAGTAAAGCCAAGTCACTTTGAGTGAGATCAGTTTGAGCAAGCAAAAAGCATTAACGCTTTGGCCCGCGGCCAGAGCTAAGCCCAAACATAAAATTGAGGATGTGTAAGCAAAAGCTGATAACAAGACAACCTTGGCCTGGGCTACTGTAATAAAGGAAGCGCCCTGCTCTTTTGGCATGGGACATGACTATAAAGTAATGAGTGTTCGTTCGTTGGTCATTTATTGCATTCATCTCAATCGTAATCAGACTGAACACAGTAAAATGTGGCACGATTCTTTTGTAGGCATAGTCGACCATTTCCCGCGCATTTTCCCACAGAATCGCGAATACCTGCATCGACATTTCGATCGCGATCCGGCCGCATTCCGATTCACAATCGTTCGCGATCCGATCGAACAGTACATCGCCAGAGTGAAGACCCTGTTCAACGAACGATTCATTCGCAATCATTCAGCATTGAATCAAATACTGCGTGAAGTGCATCTTGAAATTGAGAACACACAATCGAAGTTTCTCGGTTTGCGTCTGGCGCCGAAAAAGCGCCATCTTAGTCAAATGTTGGATTATGTGAGATCGTTCGATTTTGTGGGATTATTTGATCAATTGGAAGTTTCCTACCGATTGATCAGCTGCATGACCGGATGGCCGATTCGGTATTTCGATCCTGATAGAAGTGATCAGAGATCGGCCAAGCAAAAAACTGCGATTATTCCAACACCGAAGGAGAATCGATCTGGTAAACTCAAGCAAATGGCCTTGACAAAGGAACAGAAAGACAAAATCAGAAGGATTCAATGGGCCGATGTGGAATTGTATGCGCTGGCGAAACGCATGTTCAAGAAATCCAAAGCAGAGTATAAAGAGTGCTTGAGAAAACGACGGTTTTGATCTCAAGGTTACATTAGCTGCTGATGTGAATATTGTGATATCAGGGTGTCATAATCATGGTTAAAGCCATCTTTCGGGTTATTCCGTACTCAGGAAATGCTCTTGTTGTCACCGTGCTAATGAGCGTTCTATTTTTTTGTTTTGGTCAAATGTTTCGTTTCGACTGGGCCACATTTGGCAATGTAACTCTGAGAAAGCAGACGACTTGTGTTTTAGCTGGCTTTAGAGTGCACATTTACGTACTAACTGAAGCAAGAAGTATAGTAGTCAATTATTCGCTTCGGTAAATTTTACCGATTGTATACTTTAACAGTACCGCGCGCGGCTGGAGTTCCACTTTTTTCCGAAATGCGTAAAATGACAAATCGTGTTTGCTTACAAACGTTTTCTGTAACAGCACTTGTTCTACTAATTTTGCCATTAAACAAGATCGTTCCACATTTCAATTTTATCTTTCCAAGTAAGAATGTGAAAGATAACAACGAAAATTCCGGCATCAAATATCGGAGGTTCGTTTATCACGCCATGTATCACACGGCTAGTCGACAGACTAGAAACGCACTGCGATTTGTGTGTCGGTATTTGAACATCAGTTGTGTGGAGCATTGTGATTGTGGCTGGTGTTGGTGCGAGAATACGGACGGGTGTACGCCGAAATATCAGGTTGGAACTTACTTTAATTTTACCACTGAAACACACAAAGACCTATACACCGAATATTCGGCACGCGAAGACTGGTGTTTCACTCCGCGAGTATTGTAACGACAACACTCGTTCACATCATGAACCAGTATTCGCTCGTGTTCGCAGTACGGTGCATTCACCGACAAATGCCAAGAACGCAATCCACTGCCAATCTTCACCTGGGGCACATACACAGTCGATCGAGTGCATGCGTGTTGCAAGAAGGCGTTGGTGGCAAAGTTTGATGCTGGAAAAGTCGATGGTTTGGGTTTTGGTTTCGACTCCAGATTCGTTTGAATTCTAGATAAAACGGTGTCAAGAGTTTTACCTGTCACTAACGAGTTTAATAGAGGGTACACTGAGGGCGATATTTTCGAAACGGTGTAAAGGTCAGTTGGGTGTAAAGGTCGGTGGAAAGCTCGGTCGACAGCTCAGTGTGATAGACCTCGGTGTAAACTTGAAACATTCCACGTTAATAACAGGCAATGCTTCACGTTTACACCGAGCTACGCTGACCGAGCTTTCTACCGAACTTTACGCCGACCTTTACGCCCAACTGACCTTTACACCGCTTCAAAAATTCCACCCTGAGTCATCGTCAGTGAAAATAAACCAAATAAAAAACTGGCTGCAAAATTTATTTTGCAGGCATAGTTGATCATTTCCCGCGCATTTTTCCGCAGAACCGCGAATACCTGCATAGACATTTCGATCACGATCCGGCCACATTCCGATTCACAATCGTTCGCGATCCGATCGAACAGTACATCGCACACGCGAAAGAGATTCACAAACAAATCTATGATACAAGTATGAATTCGCTAAATTCGCTGCTATTCGATTCGCTTTTGAATAATTCAAATCCTGAGTTGGAGAACACGCAGAGCAAGTTTCTGGGACTGCCGAATGAAGCCACATCTTTCGATGACCAGAAATTCCTGAACGAAACTTTGGATTACATGCGATCATTGGACTTTGTATGTCTTTACAGCGAGCTGGGCAAGTGTTATCGACTGCTCTGCTGCATCACAGGGTGGCCCAGGGAGTTTTTTGATCAGACCCGGTTCGGACTTCACGCCAAGAGACTCAGGGTCGGACTCGTCGGCAAAATCATGAGCGGACATCAGAGGAATAAGTCGAGAAAATTGGCGGAGCTCAAATTGACCGGGACGCAACTCAAGAAAATCAGACGGATTCAATGGGCCGATCTCAGGCTGTATGAAGTAGCAGTGAGATTGTATGCGGAACACAAGAAAGGGCATTCGGAGTGTTTTGCTTCGATTGATGAGACTTCAACTTCTTCTTACACATAATGCTACATAGCTTAAACATTCACTGAGCCAAGATCCTGTCATATCTCACCTCTTTCTTTTATTGTCGTCTCAAGGTTTTCAACTTTACTCACAAACACAAATCAACGTATACGTATTGCACAAAAGGCATCAC
This sequence comes from Rhynchonema sp. JSB1_4, assembly GCA_030248065.1. Taxonomy (NCBI): domain Eukaryota; kingdom Metazoa; phylum Nematoda; class Chromadorea; order Monhysterida; family Xyalidae; genus Rhynchonema; species Rhynchonema sp. JSB1_4. The sequence goes on from JASAMV010005088.1 coordinate 65,575, forward strand.
GGAGAACGATTTTTTCTCTGCGCACACGTGCCTCGAGAAATAAATTCAAATCCACTTATCAAAGAACGGTTTGACGGGAGTATTCAGCTGGGAAAGCGCATTGGACAAATCACAATGGTATGTATGTATCTGACAGATGACTTTTTGAGCCCTACGCATTTGTGGCCGTTTACTGCGAGACCGGTATCCCTAAAACATCAAATCGAAGTGTGTTGTTGGCCACGGATTATAAGCACCGTACCTACGTACAATCCACTATTGTGTTTGTCGGTGTTCCCACTTGTGTCCCACTAATGCACCCGTGCCCTCGACCACATCCGCATATTTATGTTTCCGTCTTGTTTTCACAAACGGGCGCGATGTAGGTGCACCGGGTCATCATCAGTGGGGAGACGTCAAACGAACGCAGTCATTCCAAACAGATATTCGAACTGATTTTATGCTGTAGCGTGGAACATCACTGTTTGGGCAAACACATTCATTTTCCAATATTCAGCTGGCACGAGTGTGATCCACCATCCACCAAAACATAATAAACATTTTATCTGTGATGTCGATGTGTAAATGAAAATGATGAACAACAGAGATCAAGTCCATGATAATGAACGATACGCAAAAGTTTGACAAACGTGAACAACATCACAAAAAGAGAATAATACCATATTTGCATTGTTTTGATCGATGCGGACATTTTTCATTTAGCATGAAGGTGAATATAAATTTCGAACTTTGTATACTGTACAAATAATTCATGCTGCCAAACGTGACTACAGTATTATATACAATCGTGTTGTAACAGGGTTGTAAGGGATCACATTATTCACAAACAACTTTAAGATCATGGTTCATGGGTCGCTTAGTCTGGAGCGCTTTCACACTGACGGTAACCTGGTCCGAGTGAGCCAGTTGGAACGGGTAACCACTCGTGCCTTCGTTGACGATGACTTCGTGCGACCCCAAAAACACGCTGTACAATTTCATATGGTGGATACTTCCTGCTCAATCAGTGCTAACATTGCGGTAAGTTGTTTCTGTGACAACGACTGATAATAAATCCAATACATCAGATTGAAACACAGAAACAGCATCGGAAACAGATACTGACAAAGTTGGTCGACCATCTCTCCGCTCCAGTCCCATCGACCGGGTTTGGTCCACGCGGACCCCTTTCGCAACGGACCCTTCTTGCTCGACCCGCCGCACTGACAAGGCCAACAACAACAGATGCAGCATTTGCGTCGTTTTGCCGACCGATTGCGGATCTGCATCCTGCCTTGCTGGGAGGAGGCCGTATTCTCAAACTCCTGTGGTGATTGACGTCGCGCTGCCTTGCCCCCGGTGATATAGAGAATCTGGGGATTGTTCGGATTCAAATTGTTGTTGTTCGGTGGGATCGGCGGGTGTTCCAGCCTCAAATCGGGATGGACACGCTCCATTTCGGCCAAACTTGGAGTGTCCGACCCGGACCGGGTTGTTGTCACCGCGGTGGGGGGCAATTGGTGCATGTCGAAGGTGGCTGGAGTGATGGGCACACCAACTGGAATTAGTCATCATGAGAAGGTTAAGTCGTTTTGTTTGGTGTTAGCTGGTTCTGGTCCACAGAGTAGAAATGTGTGTTTGTCACATAACAACATGAGGTCAGCAAAAGGCATTTTGGTAAAATTGTGATCGTTGTTATCATGCCTATGCCTAAGTCGAGATGATTTCGTAACTGCCCCATTGGAAAGAAACGTCAACTTCAACCCACCAGGCGGTATAACGCCTGATTCAGGCAAGTCACCCATGTCCATCGCGTCTTCTTCTTCGTCGTCGTCAGTGAATTCCTGAAATTCCAAGGCGGGTTCGATTGTAACTTGTGATCGTTATGATGTTTTACACCCACGCATGTGGCCGTCTGGTTTCACCCGCGTCTGCGATAACAGGCAAAAAAACAAGCCAGCAGAAAAATGCCACCGCAACTTACAGTCTCATGTGGGCGGACTTCTGGCGAATTTACCCTGACGATAACCTGTCTGTTTTCAAAAGCTGGTGCATACAACACAAATGTGCGGTATACCTCCATGCGGCGTCTCCGTTTCGCCATTTTTGCCTGATATCGTTTATCGACGTGACCGACCACGGCCAATTCCACCGTAGAGAAGAATATGAATCCCATGCAGGCGAAGATCCAAATGTCGATCGCTTTCACGTACGAGACTTTCGGAAGCGAACGGGCGACGTTGCCGTACTGAAAAACTGACTTTTGGTCATAATATTGCACAGTTTTTGAAAATAAAACAGAAATTAAGAAACTAACCTGAAACGTCAAGGCCATCAGGGACGAAACCCCGAGTGTGATGCGTGCCGGCAGACATTTGGCATCCAGCCAGAAAGCGATCCAACTGGAAAAGTTTGCAGAATGTCACAAATTTTAAAAAAATTATTAACAAAATGCTCAAACCTCACCTGATAAACACACTGGCATACGTTGGCAGGTACAACTGGAGCATGTAATATCCATAGAGCCGTTTGAAGTAGAACACGCCCAAAAGCTGGTTCCATTCTCCGGGCGGGTAGAGGAACGTGTTTTTCACCCAGGTATAATTGTAGATTATGAAATCCGGAAGTTTCACTTCTTCTTCCTCGAAAACGATACCGGTGTGGAACCACTCAAGTCGGACTTTGCCGGTGTTGTAGGAATATGACTCGAACTTTAGGGTGCAACGTTGCACGTCCATGGGGAAAGTGGTCATGTCCAGCTCGCAGGGTGCCTCCACCTAGAAATGGGACGGGATTGATGTTTCGTGGAAGATTGGTTTGGTGGGATGGTCTGCATGTACATATACCTACTAGCTATAATGACCGGCGTATCGTTGAAAATGGATCTCAAAGTTGTTGTTATCATGTCCATTGTCGGTGGTCGACAGACGCTGTATGATTAGCACGCTGGCTTACACTTTCGTGCGTATACCAGTAGCAAGCACACTAGGCCACAGCGATGTCCCAGTGCACTGCCCGTCTGTTAGACCGGGCGCAACGCACCAACACAACAACACAGGTAAATCATTCGGGAAACACACCTTGACACGGTAGTTCACCCAAACAGTGCCATTTGGGTAGAGCATTATGAAAATGTTTGGAGTTGGCGAGTTGTGCGTGGATGTGCTCTTGCTGTTCTGAAACAAAGAAAAGTTCCATGTCTCGAGAGAAATTTCAACGCTGGTAAAACTTTGTGGCATCACCAAAATTTTGACAAAGTCACACGCCAGCAATGAAAGACCGACCGATGCGATCACTAAAATTGATACGAGTCGTGTTAAATTTTACCTGAAAGCACACATTGGGCAGCCAAATATGCTCGATGGCCTTGTGGCTGAGCGTCAAATTCTGCAGACAGCCGGTCAAATGGTCGAATCTGAGTCTCGGATCGCGCCATATCTGACTGAACAGCACATCGGCCGTGAATGATGCTGAATTCTCGCTGATCGATGATATCGCCTGGACAATTAGGTCGACTGACACATCGACTCCACCTGAAGGAACGCGTATGTAGATTGTAAAGTGGTTGATGCACGGCGTATCACAATTCGCTGACGGGCGGTTCATATAATGTACTCTTGTCACAGCGTAGCTCTGATTCGCGTGCTTAGAAGGTGCTTGGATCAACTACTTTAAAATGAGCCGATCTGTTCAGCAAACCAACTATGTATAATAGTGCACCCTTCGCATGTGAAAATTGATTAACAGGCGAGAATATCACTTGGTATGCAATGTATACATGTGGCGCATTTTATGCGACCAAGATGGTATGTACGCGGTACGGATACAACAGCGGTGGAAAAACAGCGGCCACTGTTTTTCATCATGCTTTATTAGGCTTAGGCTTGGGTTTAGGCTAGGCTTGTATTAGGGCTACGCCTCCAAAAAACATTTGAGTGGCCGCTGTTTTTGTCCCCGCTGTTTTACCCATCGCTGTTTTGTCCTCCTACACACCAATGGACATCATAACAAAGGTGATCAAACATCATGCAACCTGGATTGTCCCATTGTCAAACCTGCGCGTCAGTCGTTGTTGAGTCGCTTCAATAAAGAATGAAACATCAACAACAAACAAATCCTCATACCAACCAGCCACAGGCAGCAGGTCGGCATTGTACTTTTCAAATATCTTCATGTGCACCTCCTGAGCGAGTGTGTCGTTGTTGGTGCTGCACATTGAGCTGTACCGATCCGACACACGCCTGAAACATTATGTTCTGTATGAAAATTGACACCAAAGTCTTTTGTTGACACAGAATGCTGGTCTTATAGATGTAACACTAAGACTGTGAAGCGAATTGGTATACCCGTCCCCGTCCGTGAAACATGATCTTAGTTTGAAGTACAGTACCAGCAGCAATTTTTGGTTGAATCAGGCCTGCGCGTGCAGGCTCCACATGCGCAGTGCATAAGAGGTCACAGGCGTAGACTCACGAGCCTGCAGGAGGCACTGCTGACCTTGCATGTTTTGTGTGGAGCCTGCGCAGGCGCAGGCCTCAATCAGCGCTAATTGCAGCTGGTGCTATACTGTATGTTATGTTTCTAATGTGCTCTTTTTCGAACCGCCAGGTTGGCCAATGAAGTATTGCAGGCGAAACTGGCACCCCTAATTTTATGTGATCAATGAAACATTTCCAACTGATTACCGACGTCACTCACCTGTATTCCTCATTGGTTGTCGTGGGTTCTGTGGGTTTCTCAGTGGTCGTCGGTGGTGAGGGTGTGAGCGACACCGAATCGCCATCAAAAACGATCAGTTCCGGTGCCAATTTCTGGTCTGGATCCGGCGGATAATTCTGGCTCGTCACCGTCATCAACATTGTGATCCAAACGGTCAGCATTGTCATTTGTGATGTGATTCTACTATGGACTGGTAACATTCGATAACATGGTAGTGCACATGGTTGATTGAATACCGCCTGGCTTGAAGCAACGGAAAATGGTGCTGCAAGCATTTGTTGGTGTTCGTCTCTCGATTGTCGATGGATGCACGACTTCCGAACTAGTGCCATGCATTTTAATGACAAAATCATAGAATATAGTAAGTCACACCGCATGAAAACGAAAACAAAACATACTGTAGGTACTACGTATACGTACTTGAATGATGACCGTTTGAATGTGACTGACAAGTACCAAAGATCAAATCTTGTTAAAAGAGGACCACAAAGTTGAAGTCAAAACTTCTGTAAACATGGAAGTATGGAGTGGTCAGAAAGAAGCTGACCTGCGCAATTTGCGCGCTGTGTATTCGTGTGCTGTGTTTAGTTTCTTGGGGTAAAATGTTTCACACGTTTTGTCATGCCTAGTTCGTTGTCGCACATGATGTTTCAACTGGTACATAAGCACACTAAGACACAGCGCGCAAATTCCGCAGATCAACTTCTTTCTGACCACCCTGTATTATGTTCCTGCGTTGTTTCGAGTCTCTGAACTAGCAATTGTACAATTCACTCATAATCATAAATCAGCGAATCTGTTAGTTTTGACACTAGATCATCGCATTAAACGACACCACGGCGCCCACGCGTGAGAGGTTCACGATTTGCTATGAATTCAAGGCAGAATTCAGGTATTCTGGGTACCCTTTTCTGATTTTTACACTTGACGCTTGGAGGTCTGCGGACTTCACTCACAGCAGTCACTTGACAAGGAAGGAAACTCGGATACGCATGATGTGATATCCCTTGATGCACTTCACCTGTAGCCTCCCAGGCACCAGAACATTCGTATTGTATGCACAAATACAAAACTTTTGTGTACGAAGTTTCTTGTGGCACACGTGCAGATCATTAGAAACAGAAACCATGTCGAAGCTCTGTTGTATGTGAGGGTTATGAGTTTTAATTGCATCCATGCTTAAACTGAATGACTATTCAATTCGAATCATAATAACATGTGTATTATTGCTTTGCAACTTGTATAGTCTTTCCGTATTATATTGGTCCAAACATCCACTCAACGTGCGATCCAGTTGGTCCTAGCTAAGGTCGAAAATATGCGATTCACCTTGAAAATGCAAAGAAAGAGAAATCAGACGTCACACGCCACGTAAGATTCCGGCGCACGAAACAATGTTTCAGGCTTCTGGTGACGTTGGCGGCGTGCATGTCACGTGTGATTTCTCTTTCTTTGCATTTTCAAGGGGAGTCGCGGATTTCGACCTCAGCTAGGAGTTGGCTTACAACGTTGACACTGCTTCCTTTGACTCGCATAAAAAGGAAATACTATACACTGTGCATACTAATTCGCGTGAGGGATCATCAAAATCTGACATGTTATGAGGAAACTATGGAAATGTCAATCAAACAGCATGCTATTTTGCAAATCTCTAGGATTCTAAAAAAGGAACGCTGAAACGGGACTGGGGTCGGCACCAGTCAAGCAGCTGGGTCCATTCTAAAATAGTGATGCAAAACAATCAAGCCGGGCCGAAAGACGGTGCCGAAAATTCCAAATATGTTAAAATTTCTGCCAAAGTGTGCTCCACTAGCCACTACTACCAGTTGTATGACCCAACAAGATCGCTGCAGGAACCTCACAGTGCGTGGACACAACTGTTGGTATGGCGGCTGACAAACAAAAACACAACACGTTGACTGGGACAGGACAATAGCTGCTAAATGTGTGTCACTGATAAAAGCGAGCGGCAAGTCGACCTACATACCACATGGAGTGTTCGGAACTCGAGTAAAAAATAGGGTAACACGACGAAACCTTGAGTCGGATGAATCTTTTGAAAAAGGGTGCACTGAGCACACATTTCCGAAAAAAACTCAACTCGCTTGAAGGTTCGACTCAAAATAATACATACAGCATGTACATAGTAGCACGGTATTTTAATAAACAGTCTCAAATCTTAGTTCAGACATTTTGGCAAGAAAAATTCTCCATATGGCATTAAAATGGTGCCAAAAATCGAAACACGTCGTTATTTCCGGTCATGTGAATTCCGTATGTGCCACATCTTGAAACCCTGCGTCAAAGACTTGACACCAAAATTGGTCACGTCAACATCTCTGTTAATGAATAATGTCTGGCTGCTAAGCCAACGGATGTCTTGAGAACTTTATGAAATTTCAAAAATTCTTAAATTGGGTCAAATTTACCACAGCTGCGCAACGCCGAATCGATATAGTCAGCAACCCCAAGATATCTAGGGTCAAGAGAGGCGACACAAATTTGATTTTTCGATCGCCCGATAAGCTAACCATATGCGGGCATGCGCGCTCAGGAAATCCGCTCCTGTCATAAACTTGTATAATAGTTGGTAATTTTGAGGGTGGGTGACCGTACCGAGAGCCATAAAGCTTCTGGCCGACAGCACAAGATGCCACGCCATGAGAGAAAGCTGCGAATCACGAGGACCCCTTGGATTGGGGCCTGAACAAACAGGGTCGGTATCCATTAGGTATTTTTCTTGGTCTTGGACAATTAGGCATCCAACAGGATCAAAACCACAGCGTTTATCCAAACTTTATGACGGACTAAAGAAATAAACCACCCAACTGGTAGGCAACTTGAAAGTCCCAAAGAAACAGCTTTGCAATGGAATGGACCCAAATATGGCGCATGTAGTCAGTGGGTGATAACAGCAGTATTCAATCTCAATTCTCATTTGCATGCGACCGTGACGGTTCTCAAGTGTTGTTTACCGTTCGGAAAACTGCGAACATGCAAATCAAACATTTTATAAAAACAACATCTGAAACATATGACTTGAAAAAAGTTCAAAAATTTGAACGGCACTGTTGTGCATACTTATGAAAAAAAACAATTCTGCGCCAAAATCGTGTCTGGCAAACACAATGGTAACCTGCAGGGCCGATACAATTAGGTACATGCCCACTGTAGTTGTTACCATATTTCGGTGTCTCAAGAAAAAACAAGTGCACGCCAAACGAGGAAAAGCTCTTGGGTACGAATTCTGTGAAGTGCCCTATGAGATGCAAAGACCCATTTTCACCTAGCGGCGCTAAACCCCCACAGACCTCCCGTGGGTTTCTTACAGCTGAAAACTCAGCCATGGTGAAACTCAAGCGGCGTATGCAGCCACCTAATTACAGAGGACCATATGCAAATTGTGCCTTTGGCGTATATTATCACCAGTGTGTTTGGGGAACTTTGGGATAACACGATTATAGTTCTGGCTTGGTTTCAGTTGTGTTTGCTCCTTGAAGCTTGTGGTCGCCCGCTGGGTGACACATGATAGTTAGGCGGACAAAATAGCGAGGGAAATCAGAAATACACAGGTATGTACCTATAGATGACGGCAATTGACCAGATGGATAGTGATACACTGCTGATGTCGGCCGGGTCCGTAATTTATTGTGCGATGATTTTAATATGGCGACGAATCAGTACTCTCAAAAATTATCAATTAATTCTCTTTCACGCAGGAGGATCAAGCTCACGTGGGCGGTGATGGCTAGATGAAGCCAAGGCGTTAAGAGACTAACTGATCTGCTCCACGACCTCACCCACCGCCGCTGTGAAGCGCCATGAAGCACGAATGGTGAAGAAGTTCCCAAACCAATGAAAATAGAAAAAGCAAACATGCATGCGGCGAAGAAGTCGAAAGTGTAACCTTTAGTAGCAAAAAAAGCAGAAACCGCGCAGAAAAAATAGCCGCAAGGTTTCATTTAATGTATGCGAACAGAATAATCAAGCTAAATTGCATTGAAGTAACAAAGCACTAGGAAAAAAGTGCCGGAGGCAGCGCCGTATACCTTGGTTGTGGTGACCACACGTTGTCACTCTGTTTCTGATGATATAATGGGTCAAAACAAGCACCTTGTCCTCTATGCAGTATTTCCGTCAGTTTCTGATGATATAATGGATCAAAACAAGCGCCCTGGCCTTCATACACTTTTTTACACAGTTTCTGATGATACAATGGATCAAAACAAGCCTGTTCGTTCACTTTGACGACAACCAAGGTATACGCCGCGCGCTCGCCGGGGAGTTACCACCATTGTTTGTGTCATCAACTGCGAGTTAAATGGGTCAGCCAATTGAAATGATCAGTGATGTACAAACTGAGTGACCTAGTCGACCAACCAGTGTCACAGATTTTAGAACGCTATGGTTCATTTAAGTTGGCAGTCGTCTAACTTGTGTCATAAATTGCGGAACTTGCAGTCGTGGTTCAACCGGTGATAATCTAGTCGTGCAACTAGCGTCACAAGTTGCTCAACGGCACACAAAAAACAATTTTTTAGATGAAAAAGAGAAACAGCCTACTTTTAGCCAAATTAAGTTTTATGAGGATCATTTGGGCTGCGAGTAGACAACCAATCAGAATGGTAAATTTCCGCATTCCGCGTTTATCTGCTCACCTTTGGGGAATTTTGAGTTTCTGCAAGTAACATCATGCTGTTGGTTTGCGTTAACACGCAACATTTGAGGTCCGCACGCTTTGTCATCGTCACTCAAGCACGCACCATTCCGCAAAGGTGAGTTGACAAACGCGAAATGCAGAAATTTACCATTCCGCATTTATCTCTCACCAATTTCCGCATTTATCTAATCGCAGCCATGAATTGAAGTTATACACGTTGAACGACGTGACCTTACTTCAAGTTTAAAATCAATAACATGTAGGTGCGGATGGAAGAGTCTGGACAATTCGATTCAGCGTGACTTCGTTTCGGCCCAGAGGCCCGAGTTACCACAAATAAATACGATTTCGACTTGTTTCAAAATTTATTCTATTACCTTGCAGCATTTGCGGAATAAATACAACAACCAAAGCCAAAAATGACCAAATTTCGACAACTGAAAAAACAATCATCGATAATCAAGTTGTAGTCCTTGAACACGAGTGTTTGTTGGGGCAGGTATTCAGAAATGGGAATTCAATATCACCGCGCAGTTACAGGGTGCATATGTATGTCAGAAGGCCAGAAGAAGTTGGTATCGATGGGCTGGGGGATATAAGAGAAACTGCAACCGCTAACCTTCCCAGACCATACCAACAACCTCACAGTTCGGTATTTAGGTTAGGTGGGAACCTTATATGAGCGATAACCTTATAATGAGCGATAAAGATACACAATATCAAAGAGAATATTTCAGCCGTAAGAAGCACGAGTTATTCCATAGATATCTGACGAACGAGTGTATCAGACATACAGTAGAAAGCTTACCAGAGCCCGTAGGGGATACTCCACATCACATACTGCAGCAAGACAAAGTTGTATAATTGCACGGGACAGCTCGTGGGGATAAGAACTACTGAGCTGGATGTACGTATAATATGTTAGCGACATCAGCTGTTCATTCAAATTAACCCTTTTGGCAAGCGCCATTTTCAAAAAAAATCGAACAGTGCAATTACTTTCCAACAGAAATATCCATCCGGCCCAGCTGCACATCCTACAGTAGAAAAAAATCGTCTTTGGTGAACAAAAAGTGTGCTGTACAGGAATTCAGTTTCACCCCAGATCAGAGCAAATCAGCGGCTTCGATTTCCTCGAGAAGTCGCTGAATCTCGTCGCTCAATTCTGAAAAATTAAAGAGCTGATATCCAACATTCGTGATCGGATGCGGTTTGGCCACGACCACGAAGCGTGGATTGTATTTTGAGCAAATTTTCGAAATCCACACCGCTAATTTCGACGACTGACGTAAAAGTTATTTATCAGCTGCTCAAAATTAGTGGCACAAGTAGATCTCGAGATGTGAAAAATTCAAAACAGTTACGCAGTGTCCAATCAGGTCCGACACAACCCTACAGTACAACTGAAGTCAAATAACATGGATTTTGCAACACTTCCTGGCTGGTTTGTTGAACGATTGAAAAATCTCACGCACCAGCAACGGATTTCTGTTCGTCTTTTTCACATTCGATTTTCTCCTCTGGTGTCAGATCTTTGAACACCGACTCGCACAGCGGATCGATGATTTGGTGGTTGATGAGTTGATGCCACTCGGTCATCGATATCGACGACAGACGCTCGTGCACCGGCCCCAGCATGTAGTCGTGGTGTTCGACTACGAAAAATATTGCGCGGGTATTTTGAAAGCTCACGTTGGGGAAACACCTTGTAGTGCCTCGTGCGTGATTTCCCACTTGGATCGAATAGACTTAGCCATATCAGACTTTGCGATCAGCCTTGCATGATCACGTGACGTACTGAATTGAGGGCACCAAAGGTACTACACCCAAGGGGTTGTTGGAAACAACGACTACGTTGGCCTAAATTAAGACGGTGAGCAAACTTCCACATGATTTTTAGGTTTGTCTTTGATTCGAAAGGCAAAATTAAGTGACCACACGACCAACCAAGACCGAACTGTTGACAACGCTTTATACATCGTGCCGCAAGTTGTTGTTTTTGCAGTTGTGACGACAGCCACAGAACAAATTTTCATAAATTCCTGACAAGAAGAAAAAACAGAAATTAAAAAAATAAAAAACATACCGGGATCGTCACGCTTCGGATCATAACCGCACGTGTCGATTTCGGGCAAATCATCATCGTCGATTGCTTGTTTGTTCGACTCTTGTTGCTGCGTTTGTTGTTCGACCAAACGGTGATGCTTTTGCGTGGTGGCAGACTCAAAATTTGTCGTTTTAAGTTATATATGTTTATGGTGTTACTTGACAGATCAGAGATCAGAACAAATAAATTACCAATGCCACACCTTTTTCAGCGTGGCAGGCGTTTTTGACGTGGACTGCTGTTGTTGTTGCAGCACAACATTTTTTACATCACCCAGAGCGCGACGCGGGGTTTCGATGTTGTCGGCGCGCTTCGACAGACCTCGTGATTTGAACTTTTGCACAGAACCTGGGCGAGTTGTTGCAAATACACAAAACCATAGCGCACACGCACCAGACCTGTACAACCACCCTCGGCCCCGCCGAGGGTCATTTTGGATTTGCCGAGGGTAAATTCCGGCACCCTCGGCAAAAATTACCAGACCCCCCTCAAAATCCAAACCAGTACCTCTTCCAAAAAGCATTTTAAACGTGTATTTTAGCCTTTTTATACTTCAGGTCGGCGCGCTTCGCGCGCATTTTCTGTCACTCATGACTTGTTATGCTTTTTAATGTTGAAGTGCCATGTTGTATGCAAAGTATACATATGTGGCTGGCATACAGTAGTATAGGTATCATGTATATGCATAGGTATTGTATCTTTGTTGTTGATTAATGACTGCGAAGGTTGTTCATGGGTTGGGTGGCACCAGTTATACTATGCCCTAAAGTGGGCTTGAATGATGCACGTAAAACGAACAACATAGTAGTTCCAAAGTAAGCAAAATAATTTGCACAAGCTAACGTTCACACAGACAATTGAAATGACAAAGAGCAAGCACAATGAGCTTGGTGATGGTGCGGGTTTCTGTGTGATCGCCTGCCAAAGTTTTGGCCTAAAAGTCGTGGCGAAATGGCTCATCAAAAAACAACTGTTTAGTTAGAATAAATCACCGATAACAACGAGGAGAGAGCCGATAATATGATCTGCACGTCCTTTGAACACGCCTTGTTCAAAAATTTTTGCGTTTTTTCTTGGGCGTTCATGTCGTGCTTCGGGTTAAACTGCACTGTTTTCTTATCGCTGAGCCACCTTCCAGCTAACTCCCATCGACGAGCATGCTTGTATCGTTTGAAGAGTGGGTTCAACATTTCAATTCCGAAAGTTCAACATTTCAATCTAACGAAAGTTATGCTTGTCACGTTTCCCGTTTTTTTGTGGCTTGCGCATTGAATGACATCATAACCTATACCTGCACATTGTAACTGTACGTAATTGCATTGTCTCCGGTCTTCTTAGCTCACCAGAAGTGTTTTAAAGTTTCTTGATTCGTGGCATTACTTAACTAATTTGAATATTTCGGTCAACTTTTTAGGTATGTATTATACTTCCAGATTTTGTACGTAAACTTGATTATTCTGTTTTTAAATGTTGTTTTGCGCCGTAAATGCTTGTGCTTGTTAAAAAAACCTGCCAAAACGTATTTATGAGTCTGAGAATACATGGCTAATGGCTCTATGAGCTCTGTAACACTGAAATAAGGTCTACTGACTTCATTCATAAAAATTACCAGACCCCCCCTGATTTTGCTTCCGAGGTTACCAGACCCCTCCAATTTTTCGATCTGAAGCCATTACCGGCCGAGGGTAAAAAATTCCTCCCGTACAGGTCTGACGCACAGCACACGCTCGCCATTGCCATAATAAAAACAACACAAAAATAAACACCCGACCTGGCGCGGCCGGTGTCCGCGGCTTTTGGAAACCGTCGTTGAGGGTCGACGACTGATTCTGACTGGATTTCATGGCCATCAGCGACGCATCGGCGTTTTCTTTCTCCAGTCCAGCGGGTCCGGGACCGATTTTCAGCGACGAACCGCCAGACATTTTGTTTTTTGGCAAACCTTACGTTTCGAAAAAAACAAGATTCGGTATTCGGTGTCGTCCAGTTAAGCGTCTGCCGGGAAATCTCTCTGAATAATGTAACAGCAGTGATTTTTGCCCGTTTCGAAATCCCAAACAAAATAGCAACCTTCCCCACCAGCTTTGTTTTTCGACGCATAATAAGTGCTAGAATCAGCAACTTGACAAGGCATGGCCTTTCGTGCGTTTGCGTTCAGCGTGCGAATTTTTCTTTTTCAGAAGTTTTCCAACTCCAAGTCATACAAATCCCTACATATGCACCAAAACGAGGGCCGTATAAAATCATACTTAAAATCCGCATCATACTTACCTCCCACCCCACACATGGGCCTGCCACTACACTGGGGATACCTGATGTCAGTGATGTAGTTGGTCCGAGCAAGAAAGCTAGCTAGCTGGAGGGGTCCGGCACAAGAAAGCTAGCTAGCTAGCCGGGTACCCCGATTTGGGGGGGGTATTGGTCCAGAAGTCAAAAACAGGGGTATAAAATTTGGTCGAAATTATGCTAAAATAAGCCTTAAAATGCGTATTTTTGTGCACGTGTGAGAAAATTTGAACGAATTTGACCATTTTGGCCCATAAAATGGTCATTTTGGCACTAAAATCAACACTTTTTTTACTTGATGACCGGAGCAAGAAAGCTAGAGTTCGAAGTTTTGGTTCCGTTGGTGATGTGTGTATTACTTGTTTATTTCTGCAATACGACCCCGAAACCCAAAAGCCCCAATAATAAACCCAAAACCACACGACGTTCACTAAACAATGCTTTATCTCCAACAGCCACGTAAAACTGCCAACTCACAAACCAACCACAGCCCAACTGACACGTATCACAGCAAAACACACACAATAAGAACACGCGCACGTGGGAATGTTTCATGATATTGGTGGCAGGCAACAGGGAAGGCTTAAACATCACACTCCTTCCCCCTTTAGCAAAAGTAAAGAACAAGCAACTCCTCCCCAAGGGCAAAAACAACGAAAGAGAAAACAGCACGGAAGCAAGAAAATAAACACAGCAAAACACGAGAAGCAAACACGAAGCAAAAGAGCACGAAAGCAGCGCAGAGCAGCAAAGCAGCGAGAAAAAGACGGCACAACAAAGGCAGAAATGCTCAACCCAACAAAGCAAAACAACCAATGCATGAAATAATGCGATAAATTTGAACAAAAAACGCGCAAAGCACAGAATAACTGGCATTTTCTCACACCGTC
>JASAMV010005090.1:0-32493 GCA_030248065.1 Rhynchonema sp. JSB1_4
GGCCTGCAAGTATACATCAGGGTAACATCGTTAGTGAACATCAACCTCCGACTGGTCGGAGACCATGGAATCTGCACAATACTACCGGGTGTCACCACACAAGTTCGGTCTGAGGCGAAAATTTTTCAATTTTTGAAAAATATGTTGTATCGATTTCATTTATCCTGAAACGTCGTTTGCAACACTTTTTCTAATAAAAAAATTTTTCGTCAAAAAAAAATCAAAAAAAATTTTTTTAAAAAAAAAAAAGCTCGTTAATAAAAAAATTTTTTTTCAACCCTGGCGGTAATTGTTTTATAACACATGAAATCGACCTGCTCGCACGCACGGCACCAATAGCCAACATTGCAACGACAATTCATCAATGCATTGGCCAACCTTTATTCGCAACTTGCTGTTCTCCTGTTGCAGTGTGACGGTGAGCAAATGCAGTCGTTTGTTCTCAGCGGTCAACTCAGCCCCCCGCGCCACCAAATCGGCCTTCACTGACGATGCGTGATCACCAATTGACCAGCCTCAGCTTCTGGCCGTCACCAGCATTCGGGCCTGACGAATCTGGCTTGTTCGCCGACGCATCTGACTGGTCGTCACCAGTGGCGGCTGGAACAATTGATCGAATATTGAACAACGGCTAGTGTTGTCCAACATAAGGGCTACCAATAGAACAAGGGAGGACAAAACAAGGGCTCGGTTTGGGCTCGCATGCCACGACACGATCTACACTGCCCTGTCCTCCCAAAAAAACAACTGAGGACCGTGTTTGAAAAAACTACTGCTTTGTCCCGCACCGCTCCGCCAGCCACGAAAATATAACGCATGGTTCAACAAAAGGCAAGCGTCGAACCCTTGGATGTGTCTCCATTTTGGTCGGCCTTCGATTTCGATGTGGCAACGTTGTCATTGAGCAAATTGGTGATTTTGTCGTTTCTCTGTGCATTAGAAGTTCAATTTCTTTCTGCGTTTGAGAAAATTCCAAAAAAGTGCTTAGACGTCGGCATCAATGTTTTGGTTCGTCAAATCTTGGATCTACCAAAAGTGGGATCATACCAGCTCCAGGTAGAAACGATGCAAGGATTGGAATTTCGGAGTGGTATGGCCAAAATATTTGGTATCCATGAAAACGCGTTTGTTTCTCATGTTTTGAAAGTTTTCAGCGAGCGGTTTCGCGGCACAGATATTTGTCAGCAAAGGCTAGCCAGCCACGCACGTTACCTCAGCTGAGCTCTTGGCCCAATCACATAATGGACAACCCAAATGCCGTACGCACCTGCAACAGTCGATCGTAAGTCTGCACAAGTTTGGTCACCGCCCGACGGCTGAACTCGACGCGACTCTGCAGATTCTGATCGACCTCGCTGTCGTCCCATTCGGTCAACTGCGCCACGAACGACGACACCGACGCTGATTGGTCTGCGAATCGAATTTGGAAGTTTGCCAAAATGCGAAACAACGGAATTGTAATTTTATTTTGCGTAAGTTGCAGCACCAAAATTACAAGCTGATCATACTGGCGTAAAGTACCGTTCTTTATTTTTTGTTGCAGAAATGTGTTTTTTCTCGAAAAAACCGTTTTTTTTTCAAAAACTTTTCCAGTATTTACGGTGATCCGGTCAAAAAAGTGAAGTGTTTGGGCATAAAATATGAGCACATGACACAAAACTCGAAAGTTTTGGTCCGATTTTTGGGGAAAAGTAAAATAAAAAATCGATAAAAACCACTTTGAAAACTAAATGGAAAAGTAGTCGGGTTTAAGAAAAAAACCGGTTTTTTCGGTTTTTCCGTCCGCTGGTATCAATCTGACAAAATCTCATTGTGGGTGGAATTTTCGAAACGGTGTAAAGGTCAGTTGGGCGCAGTGTAGTTCCTGGTCCGGCGCGGCGGCTAGTGTACCCACCCCTTTTTTCCGTGCGGCGGTTAGTGTACCTCCCTGGGGGGAACACCCAAATTCAGGAAAAAGTCACTTTTTGGGGGGACCCCCCTCCCCCAGGAATTACACTGGTTGGGCGTAAAGGTCGGTGTAAAGTTCGGTCGAAAGCTCGGTCGGCGTAGCTCGGTGTAAACGTGAAACACTGCCTGTTATTAACGTGGAATGTTTCAAGTTTACACCGAGGTCTATCACACTGAGCTGTCGACCGAGCTTGCCACCGACCTTTACACCCAACTGACCTTTACACCGTTTCGAAAATATCACCCTGTATCTGCAACATCGGAACCCGCCACTTTCAGTCACCACACGGAATTGGGACCAAAATATCGTTCAAAACTTTCACCAGATATGGCCAGCAAAAAGATGGTGCCGAATTTTGTCAAAAAAGCATAAAAAGTTTTATTGTTATTTACTTTTCTGTTCACTTTCCACGGCAGTTTCTGCATCGAATCGCTGCAGCAGCAGACGCACTTCTTCGTCCAGCTGG
Organism: Rhynchonema sp. JSB1_4; assembly: GCA_030248065.1. Classification (NCBI taxonomy): domain Eukaryota; kingdom Metazoa; phylum Nematoda; class Chromadorea; order Monhysterida; family Xyalidae; genus Rhynchonema; species Rhynchonema sp. JSB1_4. The sequence continues at coordinate 2,415 of JASAMV010005090.1, forward strand.
AAAAAATAATTTTCATTACTCAGTGTATTGAAGTGAATCTTGTTTAAAAGTGCATTGAGTGCAACAAAGGGTGGTGCAAAAAGAGTTGATACAATCTTTTTTATGTGTCCAGTATTCAAAACTTGCACGATGCCGTAGTTTTTGGGATTGCGAAACCCATGCGGATATTGTGGTTTTTGATTCCTTCTGTTGTTCTCATTCCAGCCACAAAAACATTTTTGAAACACAGCAGCAACTGATGACACGAATTTTGTGTCCAACAACAATGAAACCATGCCCAAAACACCAGGGAAGCACAAATAATGAAGCAAGCCACCAACAAAATGGAAAACACCACAAAAAGGCCACATGGAACATAACCATTACATCAATCAATCAATATCATCAAATAACCTGATTCCAATATCGATTGATGGTGAACAGCATGGCATCGTCCTGAGTCTGTCGATGTTCCAACGACTTGATTCGATTCCTCAGTTCGTTCTCCAATCGTTGTCGATGTAATAATCGCTCGGATAATTTCTTGTTCTGACACGATAATACCAGCTCGTTGAGCTTCGTCTGCAATTTTGGATGATTTTTTCTGAGAAAGTAGGGTTCCTGGATGGACACGCTTTTCATCAGAGCACCGGAACATCCGAGCAGTCCAGCGTTCAACCACTTCACCAATAATGCACCCCAGTAATCGGAACAACGTTTTCTGATCGAAATAGATCGCAGTATATTGAAAACCACTACTTGCCAGGTTCCGCCATGAAAAAATAAAATGAAGAATATTCTTCAAGAACAGCTGAAATGAACGAACCTCGGTGGAAATGGACGACAGTCGGACGGGCTCAAAATTGACCAATTTCTGCCGTTTTGACGCTCCCGGCGGACTTTCGTCGCGGCTCGGTGCACTCTGGTTGCTGTCACAGTCGGGACTCGTGCGTTTCATGCTGCAATAATGACGCTGATGAGCACCAACGACTTTGCGATTTTTGAAGCGTCAATATTTGAAGACAAAAATTGCATAATCAATCAGCGCATTATTACAGAGCTTTAATAAACATTGCGTTGGTGGATTGAAATTTCTCAAAACTACCGAACAATCGGTGTCGCACCAAAAAAATATGGAGTCGGGTTGAGCTCAAAAAAGCACACCGAACACAAAAAGTCGGCAGGACGCGCACACAAAGACCGAAAACAGTATCTTCGCAACTTCAGTCGCGAGTTCGGGCAAAGCAGCAACCAACAATAATTCAACAGAGTCAACCAAAGCCAAAGATTCTCATTCACTTTTATGCATTCAGATTTTTGCGTTGAAAAGAGGACAACGACAGCATTGAACCACATGAAACATTATCGACAACCACACGAGAAAACAAACCACGCAAACAGAACCATAAAAGGGGCAACTAGTCCACAACAACAACATGTGCGGCAAATAAAGTCCAGCTTTCGAAGCTGAATGGCACTTCGGAATCATGGAAACTAAAATTCTAAGTTCGTCGCAGCTTAAAGGTGCTGGTTAACAACCCTTCGACCGCGCTTGATCTTGGGGGTAGTACATATAAACAAAGTTTGGACATCGTGTTACTCGACCCTAATCTGGTGAGCCGATTGGTTGCTTCCTGATGTTTCACGGCCACGTTGAAGTTTGCCTCTCGTGAAAAAAACCGAAAAAATTTGAAACGCTGCTGTGACACGAACAGGCTGTTTCAAAGTTTGACACTAGAGTGACAGCAACCTCCAACAGTGTGCCGAAAACCGCAATGCACAATAGCTGTTGAAACGTCCGCATTGTTGAATAAAAAAATAAAAGGTTTCAGAAACCTGGCCATTTTTTGTTAGGATTTTCTACTCGTATAATTTTAAGCATCTGTGGTGAATGAAATAAGTTGTCAATTACAAATAAAAATCCCCTAATTATCAAGTTTTTTGTTTGTGCTCCCCAGTTTTCAAAACCCTACACAGCTCACACAATGTTTACCACAACATGCGCAAGGCAGCCATTCCACAGCGCACACACAACGACAACACACAGCCGGCACAGCGACAACACAGCAATGTTTCAGCTGGCAAGCTTTGTTTGTGTGTGTGCGCTGTGGAATGGCTGCCTTGCGCATGTTGTGGTAAACATTGTGTGAGCTGTGTAGGGTTTTGAAAACTGGGGAGCACAAACAAAAAACTTGATAATTAGAGGATTTTTATTTGTAATTGACAACTTATTTCATTCACCACAGATGCTTAAAATTATACGAGTAGAAAATCCTAACAAAAAATGGCCAGGTTTCTGAAACCTTTTATTTTTTTATTCAACAATGCGGACGTTTCAACAGCTATTGTGCATTGCGGTTTTCGGCACACTGTTGGAGGTTGCTGTCACTCTAGTGTCAAACTTTGAAACAGCCTATTCGTGTCACAGCAGCGTTTCAAATTTTTTCGGTTTTTTTCACGAGGGGCAAACTTCAACGTGGCCGTGAAACATCAGGAAGCAACCAATCGGCTCACCAGATTAGGGTCGAGTAACACAATGTCCAAACTTTGTTTATATATACTACCCCCAAGATCAAGCGCGGTCGAAGGGTTGTTAACCAGCCGCTTTAACGCTTTGATTCACCGAAAAAATCTGAGGTTCCAAAAGCTGGCTTGTGACCTTTGCACACACATAAAAATTAGGAGACGGTGAATCACAGATGCTTTGGCATATAAATTAATAATCCAACAGCTCAACACAACAGTATTATTATTCGAGTCCCAACGTATAATTAATTCCCTGCACAAGTGTGATGATGAGCGGTTGCCACGCTACCAAATATCGAATCCAGTCCAGCAATTGGCCGTAGAACAAATGCGGCTTCTCCCAACTGAAACGAGAAATCTTGCTCAAATCTTTGAGTTGGTCTGCGGCTCAGCTCAACCATGTATAATTTCTGAGAATAAAGGACATTTCAAGACCCACTCCCTGTTATACTGGCGAAAAAAAACAGGTATTGTCATCTGTGTAAAAAAGACCAAAAACGCTAAAGTTCATTTTTTCTAGTTTTTTTCACACATCGGCTTTTACGTCCTCGAGTAAAACAGAAGCCACTAAATTTGACCAGACGCATTACCTGTCTGGCAGACCTTTCATGTTTCATTAAATCAGTGGGTGCACCAAATCAGTGGCATCCACTGATGTCATGTCATTTGTTCGGTTATGGCCCCTTCCCCTTGGTATCCATTATCCTGATTATTTGCCCAGGGGTATCCTGATCCTGGCATCCCGACTTTTGGCCAAGAGTATTCAGCCCCTGGGTAAAAAAGCAAAAAATCGTATATTTTCGCCTTTAATTTATCGAAATCACTTGCCAAAGCCAGCACCATCCCAGAAACATTGTGCTAAAAACAGATAGATACCGCTTCTGTTGTTTATGTTCATACAGCTGCAACAATCTTTTCAACGAAAATGGAGCTGTGTGTGTGATTGGGATGCTGATTCGCAAATCTCTGAAAATGACTTCCAACGAGCTATCTGGGGGGTTTATTTATAAATCTTTGAGGATGCTTTCGCAAAGGGTAACGGGATGCAAAGCGCTAAATTTCTGAGGATGCTTTCGCAAAGGTTAACAGTATGCAAGGCGCTAAATTTCTGAGGATGCTTTCGCAAAGGTTAACGGTAATGCAAACTCGTTCATCTGATGAACTGAATGCTAAGCGTTGTGCGGCCCAAACTCGAGCCGTAGGCACAAGTAATCGCCCAGTTTGGGAAAAAATCAAATGAGACTAACGGATTTTTGAACATGCGTTTGAGATCGACCTTCTCCTTGCAATACGGACACGTCTGTTTCTTGCCCACAATACACCAACCGCGAATGCAGAACTCGTGGAATCTGTGCAAAGAAATGTTTCACCACAATCATGTAACAACGAGTAGTGCGCACGTGAGTCTGTTTTGCAAAATGTATAGACAAACTACGCCAACACGAGCCCGATTTCGCAGCTGGCAGAATTGTGAAAAATTCATACGTGGCTGCTGATTTGGGAAATGTTACACGTTGAAGAATACAAAGTGGAGCATGATGATTTTCTCTTTCTATCCGTTTTGAATAGACACCATCTTCGAAATCGGGCTCGTGTTGGTGTAGTTTGCCTTTAGGTGCTGTTAACAACCCTTCGACCGCGCGTCTGGGGTATATATACAAGTTCGGACTCGTGTTCCTCGACCTTCTGCGACCGGTTGTCCGAAAACGCTATAGACAAAGCAAGTTTTTATATTACAATTCAACAGCTGTTGTTATTTTTTGGTTAATTTTAATTATTTAATAAAAATTTTTTTTTATCTAATTTCTTTTTTTTATATTTTCAAACAATCCAAATCTTTAAATAGCTGGTAAACCACGGCAACACAATTATTCTTCACCCACAGCTTGAAAAATAAGGTAGATAACGCATGAGATGTCAGATTTGTCAGATTTCATGGCTGCATTTTTTGGCTTTCAAAAAATTGCAAAAAAATATCACACTAAGGTTGCCCAAAATTCTCGGTAGCAAATCCTCGGCCCGAACCTGTCAGCTCTCTGAGCGGATAACAGCTACATGCGCAAACACGCACAGCACTGAAATACTACACTAAACACCAAAGCAACAAAATCTAAAAAGAATAAACTCACAAATGGCTGCAAGACAGTCGATAAGCGCGTTCGTTCGAGTCTTCATCAGTGCAGTCGTCAATGTGATTGCCGCACACCGCGCACACGTCCGCTTCCAGTACTTTCTCTGGCAGACCTTCCGTTGTGTAGTACTGAAATTTAGTTTATTTCCGTTAAAAACGTATTTTATTTCGGCTATGTGGTCAATAAATAGGTTTACACGGTTTACAACGTGCTACAAACCCAGGCAACAGCAGAAAACGTCAAATCACGCACATCCACATTATTGCAATAGCATCAAGAATAGACTTACCCCGATGTGCGCTGCCATTTTATCGGTGCAAATTTCAGCGAAATCTCTGCCCAGCACACCGTAGTAAAGTCCGTAGAATAACAGCAGCATGCCGAAATCCATCCAGACATGCGCTTTCGCTCTAAAAACTACACAGGTTGATATTCACGAAACGGTGGAGGGGAGAGTTGAGTTGAAAGCTGAGTGGAACTTGCAGTGGAAAAACTTGAGTGGAATGTTCAGTGGAAAGTTGGCCGACCACGCAAAAAACTTTGGAAACGCCACACCTCCCAAACTGGGTTTGCACAACACACGCGCGCGTGTATGATTGTTCCCCACACGAAAACAGTTTGCCCACACACATACACAAACACACACGTCGCGGTACAACGTGTGCAATGTTTCAACGCTACCGTATCCATTCCACTGAACTTCTCACTAAATTTCCACCCAACTTTCCACTCGGCCCTTTCGTGAATATCACTCCCAGTCCGTTTTTGTTTCACACTAGACGGGACAGCCACGGCCCGGCACGCGCCGCGCCCCCGCCCCCCCCCCCCCCCCCCCCCACCCACCCCCCCCCCCCCCCGGGGGGGGGGGCCCCCACCCCCCCCCCCCCATTCATTTTTGGGGAGATTAAAAAATAAAACAAACCTGAAAAATATGTGCAGGCCCATGAGCGTCATCATCACGACCATATAGCCGGCAATACCAAACACGTAGCTCAGTTTATGCAGCCACAGGAAAAATTGGTACACGTATCTGGAGAAAGAAACTGTATGATGTCTGGCGAACGAGATATAAAAAAAATCGATCAATCACAACCTGGGCGTGGTGCCTCTGATTTGTTTGCGCGTGGCGTGAAACGAGACAAAACTGGTGAGCACGGAGAATACCAGCCACGTGAATAGAAAACGAAACCACAATCGTCGCGCGCAGATCACAACCGGAATAATCCACATGCCTAACAATGTTGCTATCTGAAAATGAAATGATTTGCTCATTTGCACCCCATAGCTTCAATGTATTTGGATCTGAAAACGAAGGAAGAGCCAATTGCACGCATAAGGCATTTTACCCGGTATGTGAAACTAAATTCTGAAGGTCAATTCTAACCGGCGAACCAATTTTCCGACTTTCATGGTGCAACTGCAGTTCCGGTTTGAAGCACCAATCAAAATTGAAAAAATCTGACTCAAATCATCGTCGTTACCGAACTTTTATTTGACCAGCTGAGTCTCAAATAAAAAAAATCAGGCACCCAGAACCAACCTGATAGGATCTGAAATGTCGTTTCTTCCATTGGACTAGTGCGACTTGGGCGACGATTAATGTGACCAGCAGAATGAGCATCATCTCCAGATGCATTTGCTCGTGACCGCGATGTTTGATGTGCATTCGTTCGTGCTCGATCCTGCACAAACGAAATTTGTTTGGACACTTATTAGGTGAAATGCGCCTAAGATTTGAGAATTGAACCCACGTAAAAATTGGAGGTCTCTTATCAACGTCAACACATTCCGGGTCCCAATCTATTTATCTACCTATCGTTAGGGATCGGAAGGCATCGGGTTTCGGCACCCAGAAAGTTGCGGGTATCGGCATGTTTTTCCAAGGTTTCGGGTATTACATTTTTCGCGGTTGGAACACCTTTCCCAAAAACAGCTCTCCAGATGTTCACTGTTTCACGAACTAAAAATTTTTAAAAAAAGTATGGGGCAGCTGTTTTCACGTTGCATGACACAACAACGGAGTAAGATTTTTACCAAAAATCGTTTGCGCGCGTACTCAAAGGTTATCTCAAAAAAACCAAGCGCGAAAACCTCATTTTTGCTATAAAAACGGCGTTTTTGTGGGCATTTTGGCCTTATCTGGTATCGGGTTACTTCCGAAGTATCGGGTATCGGCTTTTTTCATGAACTATCGGCTACCGGGTATCCGCATTTGCCAGGTATCGGCTATCGGGTATAATCGGGTATACAGCTCCCGATACCGAATCCTTCCTTTACCTATCGTCTGTCGCAACCTGGCAGCTTGTACCGAATCGGCTGTGTATGAAGCAACTTACTGGTCGCATTGCCTGCTCATCACATCACCAACTTCCGATAATGTAGTTGGTCCGAGCAAGAAAGCTAGCTAGTAGCTAGCCAGCCGGGTGCCCCGATTTGGGGGTGTTGGTCCAGAAGTAAAAAAACAGGGGTATAAAAATTGGTCGAAATTACGCCAAAATAAGCCTTAAAATGCGCGTTTTTGCGCATGTGTGTGTGTGAGGAAATTTGAGCGAATTTGACAATTTTGGCCCATAAAATGGTTATTTTGGCCCTAACATCAACTTTTTTGACTTGATGATGAAGCGGAGCAAGAAAGCTAACCACCGTAAAAACCTAAAAACAAGGGGCTCTATTAATTCACTGACCCCTTTTTGGGGGCTCTATTCCGGGGGACTGCATTCAGGTTCTTACGGAGCCAGCCAGTTTGGGGGGTTTGGGTTGGGGAACAAGAAAGCTACCTAGCAGGTGGGGCATATTACCCCATACCCACCCACAGCCATATCACTGCTATGCCAACCAGTGTTGGAGGTACTCTGGAGGGGGGATACCTACTGTACCGCGCTCGGAGAGGGGCGGATACCTACTGTACCAGAGTCGATGGCCTGGGGGGTTATTCACCTAGGGGGGATTTGGGGGGTTGGGGGGGTTAGGTTTTTGGGTGAAAATTTTTGGTGTTTATTATGTGTGTGGAATCGTGTGAAAACGTAGTATTTGCGCGTGTAGCGCGCGAATTTCGGGTAATTTGAGGTAAAAACCACTGATTTTACACTAATTTTGGCCATTTTGGTCAAAAATTGGCACTTTTGGGGCAAAATCGGGGGGATACCTACTGTACCGGGGTGAAAATCGGGGGGATACCTACCTACTGTACCATGCCAAACATCGGGGGGATGATACCTACTGTACCAGGCGAGGGGGGATACCTACTGTACTGCCCCCACCTCCAACACTGATCAGTGGTGTCGTTGAGAAATCGAAATTTTCCCATACCCAGCCCAATTTTCGGGAAATTTCCCATACATACCCCCAAAAATCAAAAATTTCCCATACCGGGGGGGGTTTTTCCCAAAAACTCAAAAATTCCCCATACCCGAGGGTGGGGGTTTTGAAAAAAATGACCCCAAAAATCTTCTAAGTGCCAAAATTGGTCTAAAAAGTGCTTAAAACAGAGTTTTCTTGCGGTAGTAAGCGATTTTTGACATTTTTGGACGAAAAATGGTCAATTTTGGTACTTCTCTGGGTCAAAAAGTCATTTCTTAGGGGTGCTTGTTCCAAAAGTGAAAAATTTCCCATACCCCCGGCCGATTTCCCATACCCCATACCAGGGGGGGTAACCGCCCCCCCCCCAACGACACCACTGACACTGATGCCAACCTCCATTGTTGTTCTTCTGGCAATTTTTCAAATTCAGCATCAGACATTGTGCTGGTCGGTCGATCGGGATCAATGTCGATCACATGCAGCCCTTGATGGTGTGGCGCATGTGGCTGGTTCATTGCTCTGCTCTTTGTTTCTGGCAGATATTTAGCAACACTTTCTTTCCTTTCAAATTGTTGTTCCAATTCAAAAGCGCATTTTATTTTCGTCAGCTTTTTGGAAAACAAAACAGACCGACCAGACCAATTTCTTTTCCAATTCCTTGCGGGGGAGCTGAATTGGGGGACGAAGTCACAACTGACGTGATGAAAATGGTGAGAAACGTCAAATAATCAGGTGACGTAGGCACTGAATACGCCACAATTTTTTTGGTCGGAAACCAATTCAAATCAATAGCGGTTTCATGGAGCATCGAATCAGTTTTTATTTACGTGATGCGCAGAAACAAAAATGTGAGCAATAATGGAGATATGCGTTGTGGATCATGTGCGGATAGCAAACGGACAGAAAATAGTGAAGTGATGTGCATTGTACTTCTACCTACATCAGATACAAAAAAGTAAAAATCAATTGCATTGTGTACACACAAAAAAGTAACTCATGAATCAAGGCCGTTTGCTGACACTTCCAAAGAGCAGTAAAATTCGTGTTCAAACGGTTGCACCACTTCACTTACCACTATTCAATAAAAACCGAACCCAAAATCAAGACCAAAGAGGGAAATTCCAAAAAGCAGAAAATTCGTATTCAAACGGTTGCACCACTTCACTTACCACTATTCAATAAAAACCGAACCAAAAATCAAGACCAAAGAATGAAATTCCGAAAAGCAGAAAATTCGTATTCGAACGGTTGCACTACTTCACTTACCACTATTCAATAAAAACCGAACCAAAAAAATAATCCATTCATTCCAATAAAAACAACTACTCGAAAATGCGAGCCAGCTCAAACACATAATACAAAGTAAGCTCAAATAATAAATAAAAGCATGAAACTGGTCTCCTATCAGGATTACGATACCATGAATAAACGAATCCAAGTGAAAAAAGCACGCCACAAAAAGTTACGAAAATCTCCAGCCATTCTTTACTACCAAAGCAGGCGGACATTCGCAATTTGACATTCTTGCATTTGTCAGTACCGGTGGAAATAAGAAAGAGGGGTTAATTTGAGACAGATTATATATCCCGCAGACCACATGTATTCATTCAGCTGGCGTAATGGTGTTTCAACTAGACAGCCAACGCAAATAAATATTGTGATAGTCTAGCAGTCTGCGGCGGAAAGATGGACAGTTTACAGACTCACAATCGGTATTTATTCATCTAAGGCATCAACATTCAGACCGATCTATCAACGGTTTGCGCGATGCCGTCGATGAATTGTGCCGGCTGCTTGATGCGGATGACGAGCCGGACTTGGCACGAAAACCGAATCCGCGTTGCATCTAAAAATAGGCTAAATTTATGAATACAATTTCTGTGTGTTGATGATGGCATATTCGCAGTGTTGTAGCATCAACCATGCTAACCAAGACTTATCTCAATAACTGGACGGGGAAGCTTCGGAAAGAAACGTCACCTAACGAACGTACAAAACACAAAATCGATAATACAACTGACTGGGTCCAAAAGTGCAACTGCGCTATAACTGTTTACACTATAATTGTGGATAAAAAAACGTTGTTTTTCGGTTAACGTCAACCGGGCCTAAAATACGTTATTTTGGGCTCCCCTATCCTTGTACACTACGGTAATTTATGTTTTTTCGGAAATTTTTCGAACAATGTAAAAAGCCGGTTTTTTCGCAAGCATAGTTTATATAGATCATAAAACCCTCAACCAATTTCCGTGGAAGTTGGCACAAAGCTGCTCTACGAGACTGCGAACGACGATAAGGTCGATCTGCCGCCAACCTTGTTGTGCACTTTTGCCTGATGGTCGTCCTGATGCGACTCCGACACCGTCGACTTGGCTTTGCGCACAAATGTGGGCGATGCAAAACGCTGAAACATCAACGGGCCGTGTCAGATGTTCATCAACTATACGTGTTTCTGTGTGATCCTAGATCGGCATTAACAGCAGTCGCTTATCAGACCAGGCGAGTGGTGGGTCAGTTGACATTTTACTGCAGCACATTTCCGAACACATTTACTGGACCATTATTTGGTGGCCATCGAAAACCCCGAAAAAAAACCGAAACGGACAACCCCGAAAAAAACTATTTTCGGCGTTTTTTTCGGGGTTTTCGACCCCACCCGCAGTATGGTCTGTGGTGTAGTCGAAAAACTAGTGGCATCAGGAAATGTTGATATGTATATCGTTGATGCAAAGAAAATCACCCAATCAGTCAACACATGAGCGGAGTGGACCGATAAACAAACTTGATCTCAGCAGGAAAATATTAACCCTTCATAGCGGCTACATAATCCCGAGTGATATGTCACCTGGAAGATGTTCTTGGTGTGACGTCGTTGCGTCGGCGGTTTGTTCTCATTCCTTGGCAATGTGCTGGCTCGACACTCACTGCCCTTCGGTGGTAACGCGCTGGAATGCACCACTTGCGCCACTTTGGGCGACGACACTGCCATTGTCTCGATCGGATACGAGCTCACCAGATGGCGCGGCACCTGAAAGGAATGGAACACATTCTACTAGCTGGTTGCGTGTCCGTAAAAAACGGGCGGGCGGGCCGGCAACCAAAAACATGCATCTCACATGAAACGGAAATGTGTAGAGATGTTACTGCAATTCCCATCCCGACACTTTCTGGTGCAAAAAGTCTTTTGTGACCAAAGACTAATAACAATAAAATGCTCAAACGCACTTCACGGTTGCGACGGCCCAATTCCGATATTCGCTGGTCTGAGGGGGTCGCGTCAGGCGATTCGGGTGAAGCACTGAAACGACGATGTTGTGTAACTGCGTGTTGTGTTTCAGTCGTTTCTAGTGACCCTCTTTCTGGTGGCAGCGACAGCATATAGTGAACACTTTATTGATACCCATCTACAATTTGTCGTTAGCCCAAAAGTGACCACAAAAATGACGTGTTACGCACGATTACGTCGGTGTGTACGGGCTGTACTTGCCAAATTCATGGAGAAACTGTGTAGATTGACACAGATTATTCCGTGTGCGACGTGCCTTCGAATATGATCAGCAAGACAAGGTGTGCACTTACATGGGCGCCCTCGGTTCGTGGACGAATGCCCGTTTCTGTTCGCCACCACGTTTGGCCACTTTCGGTGTTTGCTGTTGTCGTGGCGAAATGGGTGCGGCGGCAAATGGATGATGGTCAACTGGCACCGAACGACTGCCGAACTCGGGCGACGATGGGAACAACTCTGCAACAATCGAGACAAAAATACGTCCGGCATCAAACTTGGTGATTCCAGAAGTCATCCGGAGGATGAACAATTCAGGTGCGGATAACTTCTGACTTGTCAATGACGTAACCCAGCACAGTCCTAGTAAAAGTGGCAAAAACAAACGAATAATCACGAAGTCAACCAACCGAGTCGGGGTGCACAGAGCGTGGCGTGCAACGATTTATGTGCACTCGACGACGGCATTACGTCCAGGTCTTCCACCACCGTTTCCTCGTCGTTTTGTGCTGAAACATTACAATAATGGCAGTTGCATATGTAGAGCAATGCCAACAAATGTCTTAGAACCCAAGAAAGAAAGTTCACACAATCGATACCGATCTCTGGTAGCACAAAATTCATCAAACTCTTCTCGAACTTACACGAGTACGCGAACGCGAGACGACGTGGAACGGAAATGGTGTTCGGTCGGGCGTGCACTGCGGCAACGTTGCTGGTCGAGCCTATAAATGGAAATGCGTTGAAATATCGCCGGGATGGATCAGCAGCACCGATAGGTTAATCGGACAGAGACCAACGAAAAACACCGGCGGAGTCAAGCGGACTTCAAGAGACGAACTAACATCACATCACCGCAAACGTTGCTGGTTTGCCGTGTTTGCAAACCATCCCTATGCACATTGGCTGGCAATAACCCCAGCGCTCGCACAACGTTCCACAGATGATCACGGCCATAACTAACCAGAAGTTGACGACACCGTCTTAGCAGGTCTGACTGGTGGTGGTTGCATTCGCAGTGCATCCAATTCTCGAGTTGCCGCCTCCAACTGCTTGGTTACCCGATTGAGCGCGGTCTTCTTTTCTTCAAATGCCGCCGCCAGCAACTCCAGGCGCTCATCCTTTTCGGCCAACTGCAAAATACGTAACAGGCTTGAAACATCACAGCACAGCGCAAGGAGTCAGATACAGAAAGATCAAGACAGTGCAATGACGGCAACCAATCAGTGTTATCCCAAAGAGCAACAACAGCAAGCGCAGTTGGGGGTGGTGCACATCATAAACAGGTGCTCTCCGACCAGAATGCAGACCAGCAGACGCTCATGGGCCTCTGATCGAACTTGTCACTGTCGTCACTCAGGCTTATTCTTGGCATTAGCTTGAATTTACGCATATTGTGCGCCTGACCCAGAATTTAATCAACCCAAAAATCACAAGTCTGGCAGTTAGACAAAAAGTATCAAAGTCTGTTGAGCGATCACCTGCATTGTGGCGCGCATCATTTCGTCAGCGTGGCCGTCCAAGTCGTTCATCACCAAGCGAGTCGTGTCCTCCATTTCCTGACACACACGGCTCGTTTCTGCCACTTTGGTCTGCAAATAAAAAAATCACATGCATTAGAGCATGAGACGCTCAAGTGATGCCTTTCAAAATGCAGCTTTCATGTGTGTTTAGAAGGACACCAGACCGCTCCCAGCCAAATAAACGTTAAGCCTATGTCGACGATGGCGGTGTTATGCAAAAACAGCGCTTGCTATTGTGTCCACGCACAGATTTGGAACAGTCCACGGACCGGATGTAATCACAAAGACAAGCCCAAGCCGTAAGGCACCAACCGTCAGAGCGCGATTGTGATCGAAAAGCGCGTGCACCTCTTCAACGAGCCCGGTCTGTTTGGCCATGATCCGGTCGTGCTCAACAGCGATCAACGATATCAAATCCGGCGTCGGCACATCACAGCTCGACGGCTGCAAGGATTACGGGTAGAAACATCGCAAATATGTATATATATATATATATATATATATATATATATATATATATATAAATATATATATATATATATATATACAAATATGTATATATATATATATAAATATGTATATATTATTGCAGTAATGCAGACTGATGAGGACCCGGATGCATTGTGACATATAGTCTCGTGAGAGGGTCCGAAACTATATATGCAGCATTAGACTACTCTAATATTATGAATCTTGCTCACATTTATAAGAACTACATAAAACACTGCTACACACGCCTTTTAAGCCGGCAATCCCTAATTTCCTGGCAAAAAATAACAGATCCTGACATTTATATTATTTTAACTGTCGAACAAGCCTGGTGGTAGTCAACAAACGTCAACCCGAACCAACCATGCATTCTTCGGGCACAATCGACAGCGCCAGATCGAACAGACATTGATGGTCAAGATGCATGCGGTCGGCTATCGCTGTCAACTCGTCGTCCACCGTCGACATTCGCGACGACAACGCTGACAACTGTGTGTCCATCTGTGTGAAACAATGATGATTAGTGAGCATCAATCTTGTCCGGCTTATTGGTCCCCAGACAGTCACCGATTCGGTCACATTGACTGCTTTGCCTGGGCAGACCGCTACGATCCAATTACCAAAGATTGCTACAAAAACTGGGCATACAGCATGCAGAAGTTCATGATCGGCCCGGTCTTGTGTCGTAACGCTTTGTTCAGTGATAGATTGAATACCGTTTGCAAATGAACATGACACAGTTCTGACACGTTGTCAGACGTGCGTCCGCGTCCGACACCGCCCGATCACAACGCAAGAAAGCACCAATCGCCCTTTTCATCCAAACTAAGCGCCAATCAATCATTCTACCTGACCAACAGCCGCATTCAATTCGTTTATGGTCAGATCTTTGGTCGCCATCTCGCTCGCCATTCGGCTTGACTCCTCCGTCATCTTGCGTTGTTGATCTGCAAATAATTCTTCATAATTGCACAAATTATGATGCTTATGTACCTCAGCACTGCTACTCCGAAATTCTACAAAATTATGGACAGTGTGACCGTCTGGTAGTCAATACAGCCAAGTGTTATCACAGGATGCACAAATGTGCGGCGGTCGACGATGATTTGTCTCTCAATCCAACACGTCTGACAAAATGATCAGCAATGACAGACATTTCGGCACTGTTGAGACATGGGTCGAAATTAGTATCGACTAAATTCTTAGTCTTTCATTCCAAAATGTCACTAGACCAGACCAATGCCAGTCCGATCCAATCACCACGAATTTAGGCTTAGGCTTAGAATTTAGGCACCTCACACCATGCTTGGGCAGATGTATGTATGATCACGTCATCTCATGTCTGTGCATTCCTGTGGATGCGAATGAGGCTACACTGACTGACCACCTTTGATACCGCTCTGCTATTTATTTTTATTCTATACCAAGTAACAAACACGAGCCATACCTTCGATAATTTGCTGTTTTTCTTGGAGTCGATCACGCAACGCCTCTTCGTTGACCAACTTCGACTCGAGTTCGCTCGACAACTGATCGATTTCGGTCAACTTCGATTCCAGATCCGTGGTCAATGCCGCCACTGTGGCTTGCTGCAATTATAACGGGTTTATGTGGTAATAACAGCCAGGGAGGTTATCCCCAATCTCCGATGATGAATCAAGGATAAGAATTTAGTGCCGCATACCGCAGTGTGGTGGCAGGCCCAGATGTGCGAGCTGCAGGCAAGCATGATGCGGGTTTAGAGCCGGAGACGTAAAGGTATTAATGGATTGGTCACTCAAAAAAGGTTAAAAAAACACCGACTAGCACTTTTTAACATCTTGCCGAAAATAACCTAAAATGCAATTACGGGACGAGCGCGCATTTATTGGGAAAATAAGGTCGAAAAACACCGATTTCTGCCAAGGCATAAAAGTGCTTGTGAGAGGCAAGTACGAAAGCCTAAACCCCATCGGATTTATTCCGAAGTATTGCGAGGGGTGAGCTCCCACCTATCCCTTTGGCCACTCCCATGTGCACATTCCATGATCACGCTCGTTCACGAACTTTCTAACAGTCCCCAAACTGCAGTGACGTCGATATCCCACACATATCGTCAGCCACACAAATGTCGTGAATATTTTTCACAGTGAACCCGAAGAAAACGCCTTTTGAAAACACCTGTCGTGATCGGTGGTAAACTGTTCAAAAAACCAAACAAGCCCACCTCCTTGACCACAGCCGTCTGGGCGACAACGAGTTCGGCACACACAGTCTGCAATTTGTCGCCGAGCATTTTCACATCGCTGTCTCGCTTTTGCACCATCGATTCGGCCACAGACAACGATTCGCGTGCATCGCGCAGCTGAAACATCAGTGCGTATGGGTTTGAACATGGAACATCACTGGATCAGAACGACGGCCTGTTTAGTTCGAACGCTTGGCGTGTTTACACGAAGCATCTTAAGCTCACACACAACCTTATAACAACGAGCACCATTACAATACTATTGATGTTTCACAGACTTAACATGTAAAAAGACATCAACCCGTTCACTCACTCTGGACTGTGCGTCGACACGATCGTTGTCAGCCTTGGTCACGGCCTCCTTCAATAATTCGACTCGATGTTGCAGCGCATTCAAATTGGCCTCCAGCGCTTTTCGCTCCGTCTCGCGTTCGGTTGCCTGACAAGATTGTTGTTCGGGTTGGGTTTCAGGGGTCAGGTAGCCATCTGGTGCATTTGTGCTGACGATGACCCGGTGCACCGCCCGTCTGTGAAAACAGCTCGAAACAGGAAAACAAAAACACGCCGAGCAAGCCTTTACTGGGGTAATCAACACGGAAACGAACAAAGTTTGCAAAAAACTTACGTCACGTTTCAAGTTGGCCATCTCGGAGGTCAGTTGTTGGTTTGACAGCTCCTAAAACGTCCGGAATTCTCTGTATCAACGAGAGTCAATATACAACTGTTAATGTTCCTTTTCAAAAGTGGAACGCAGTAGTGTCCCTCGGCCATAGAAGTTACTTGGATCACGAAACACGTTTGAGTTGAGAACAGTATTCAGAAGGACCTAGCTTTGGGGTCATCAGCGCAAAATTTATGTTCGGGCACAACTGGTCGAAAATCGAAATCAGTGGCTCACTCACTGACTCAAAGGGATAAACGTTTTCAAAAAAATAAGGCATGGGATCAAGACAGATCCGACGCGCTCACCAAGTTTGATACAGCTGTCATTTCCATATCCCAAAACGGCCTTCATACCTACCAATTCGGCGCATTTCGCCATCGTCTGCGAATTGGCCATCAACATTCTGTCATATTGCGCAGCTTGATGGTCCCTGTCTTCGATGGTGGTCGACAGCTGGCACGACAGACGTTGCAGATCAGCATCCTTGCACGCCAATTGGCTGTGCGCCGACAACAACTGGAATAAACCGTCACACATACTGGCATCTGATTCTTGATCATAAATTCCATGAAGTGATAGTGATTCGTCTCTGCAAATGTACCTGATCGGTCATGTCCTTCTTCGAGGCCAACAGCTGACCGTGAGCGCTTTCCAACGATCGGTACTTCTGAAAACAATCCGTATCCCCTTGCGTGACGAAATCAATAAAAACACAAAAAATCAACCGACCTCTTGTTGAGCGATCAACTCCGATCGAATTTGGTGTTGATCGCGGCAGTCTAACAAGTACTGCTCTTCTTTTTCTTCCAACTGAAGAGAGAGAATCTTTGATGATGACACATATCAAGGTTAAGCCAAAACACAACCAACCATCTTCATATAATGGCGCTGTTTTTCGTCCAGCTGCTGTTCGTGGCTGAGCAGATCGGCCTCATACCGTTCGCGCAGGTCCGTCAGCGCACGTTGCATTCGAATCTGCTCCTCTTGCAGATGCGCAGCCAGCTGCAACGAAACAGTCATTATAGACGTCATTTGTGCACATTGGGCCGTAGAAGGCAAGCACGACCACGAGCACGGCAAGACGACAGCAAAATTTTCATTGGTAATTAGCGCTCCATCGCAAAATACCGTTCAACCAAACAAAGTTTGCCTTGCCGCAGCTGTGGCGCCTGCCTTCAACCTCATACGGCTCAGCCATAGTGACACTGACACCCATGACCCACTGCACAACGATCATAATCTCAATTGGTGACCGATTATTAGTCCCCATCCCAATGCCCAATCGGCAGCCACGATGCTTGAAAATTCGGACTCTCAAATTCATGGTGCTCCATGGCCCTGAATCAGTAGAAGGCAACCCAGTAGTACTACCAGCAGCAAGTGCGCAATATTCAATAACACTGTTCAACATCACCAACCACAGCCTTTTTGCCATTTTCATCAGCCAGATCTTTCAGCTGTTTGTTGGCCTGTTTCATCTTGTCCAGCTCGACTCGCAGGTCTTCGATGGTCTGCAAAAGCATCTATCAGTGATTGATACTACAGCAAAACGTTTGCGCTCGCCTCTCAGCGTAACAGGGCCCTGGTCCAGCGGTGTTTTTGGTGCCAATCACCATTCCGATGGTTACTTTTGTCACCAGAACTTGTTCAGATCACGGAACACGCTTGAAAACAATAGCTCAGAAGGATGTAGGTTATAGGGGTCATTATTGGAAAACCTGCATCGCACCACAACTTTAAACATCGGACGTAATCTAGACCGTCATCCATTGGAAAATGCACGTGTTGGACTCCACTATCAAACGATGGAACTTTGGATCGAGAGCTTGCATTTTGACAGACTTGTCTCTCACTTCACAAGGCAGTGTGGTGTGGGTCTAAGCCCAAGTCACCAAACCTGCCGTCAAACACAAAAAACAGCGCCCGCTGCATTTGACCGACAACACTAACATTCCGCCGGTCGAAATCGGTCGCATCGGCTCGTTCCTGCAGCTGGGCATAGGCGTGCGTCTTCTGTTGCAGTCGTCCGGCCAACACCTTGTTATCGGCTCCCATGGTGTCGCACTGGTATTGCAACTTTTCCAGTCGCACCATCAGCTGCCCAAAATTGGTCGCCTTCGTTTCGGCACGCTCGGCCCGATCGCGAAGTCTGTGACATGGGGATCGGTGAGTAAGTCTTCCTTCTTAAAGGCACTAAATACTTCATTGTTGAAGGCGTTTGTTTTAGCCCATTTTTCATGAAATGGAGATGGTTCTTGAGTTTTGAGAATTCCATTTCGCTTGTGTGAATATAACCAAAACCAACTCTTCGCATCGTCGCTCCAGTTTCAATATGGTGTCGTCGTAATGTTTTGTTGTTTGATGGAGCTCGTTGGCGAGACTCGAGCGCGCCGTACGCAGATTCTTGATGGTTCGATTGAGTTCCAGCACACGCAACTGCAACCAACGAATTCCCAAGTTTGCATTGTTGTCTGCCGTCAATCAGCAATTGATCCTCACGATATTCTATCAGGTCATGGATGCTAGACTCTTTTTGGCCGATAACGTTGACCAACCCTCGACACGAGATAACGCAAAAGGCACTTTCACTACAACAACAACAACTACAACAGCAACAAACCCTGGCCGTTTTCGGGCTGTCGACCCAGTCCTGCAACGGTGACCCGGAGGACGCATTGGTGACAGCGTGCACACTGCCAGAGTCACTCGATATGCTCGCACGGATAGTGGTGGTCGAACGTTGTTGGAGCAGCGATGACTGCAATATATCTAGTATTATTATTTGATCTTCTCATCTTATTTTCTTTTGTATAACAATACTTGAGTCTGGCGCTCATGTTCCATCCAGATCCAATCAACGGCAATTTTGCTAACGTTCGCCAAAAAATTCCTTTTTGGCCACTATCATGACGTTTGATTTTGGCCATTCGGCCAGTAACCGAAAACTTTCATTATCCGCTATCCCGAATTTTAATTTCCAACGAGTACATGCACGGATGGCATATTATTGGAGTTGGAAGCATGATTGTTGTCTAATCCTTACTAGGGTTAGAGAGATGTCGGGTGTCGGGTGCCGGGTGCCAAAAAAAGTGTAGGTGTCGGGTGTCGGGTTTTTTGGGACCCGACACCCGACACTTACGGTTCAAAACATCAGTTTTGCCGAGAAGAGAATTTTGAGAGAATATTTTCTTTGAACCAAATGTTTCTGAAGACGCAGAATGTGTCATTTTGGTGTTTATTTTGTGTGAAAATACTTGCATTCAGTCACTTGATCCAAAAAATTGCACTAATAGTGCGAAGGAGCAAAAAGCTGCCTGTTTTTGGTCCAAAAACAGGTGTCGGGTTTTTTTTTCCAAAAACTAGATGTCGGGTGTCGGTTTTTTTTGGAACTGTCGGGTGTCGGGTGTCGGCTTTTTTTCTCAAATGTCCGGTGTCGGGTATTTTCAGATGTCGGGTGTCGGGTACCCCCCGACCTCTAACCCTAATCCTTACCCGCAAAATTCTTCTTCCGCTAAAATTGAGTACGTACAGAGAGAGAGAGAGAGACCAATCACAAGCAGATCAACACCAACCTTCGGCAGGTGAGCAGCAGCACTGGTCGGTGCGGCGAACATCGACACGCGACGCGGATGTGCCTGGTTGGGTTGCGCTGGCCACAGGCTCGGACTCGTGTGCGCCGAACGCGACGGACCGGGACGCGGTTTCGGGGCGGTCGCTGCCACTGGCGCTGCTGCAAAATAATAAAGGAAACCATGAGAAGGCCCCAAAAGCGTTAAGTGATTGATGGCTTGCGGCTGAGCACGAACGACGGAAGTTGCTCACAAGAATCCCACCAAACTCCTCAATTCACGCCAAGTCCTTGGCATGTAACAGACACGGTGGTGACAGATTACCACTTACTTTTGAGGCCGATCCTCATGTTCACAGCGCATTTCAAAAATTCCAATGAATCGGTGGATTGCTCGTGAGTGGGAATATTTACGACGACAAGATATCCAAAAACAACGCACTAACCGATGGATTTTCGATCGAGTTTTGGCGTCACAGTCAGCAGCGTGCCGTCGGATGCCGTCTCACAGGTCGTCGTCGCGCTCTGCAGCGTTTTGTGAACAGTGATGTAGTTGGTCCGAGCAAGAATGCTAGCTAGCTGGCCGGGTACCCCGATTTGGGGAGTATTGGTCCAGAAGTCAAAAACAGTGGTATAAAACTTGGTCTAAATTATGCCAAAATAAGCCTTAAAATGCGTGTTTTTGTGCATGTGTGAGCAAATTTGAGCGAATTTGACCATTTTGGTCCATAAAATGGTCACTAAAATCAACAATTTTTTGACTTGATGACAGGAGCAGAACGCTAGCTAGCAGTTGGGGTATTACCCCCCCATACCCCCAACCACACTGTTTGCAAATCTTTTTGGAGAATACGAAAAGTACAGCAGGTGATCATCGTAATATGAGTTATGCATCGTCTTTTTGGTTGCTGCAACCATCCGTTTTTCATAAATGACAGAGGTGCACCAGATGATTGTCCATGTGAATGCATCAGATGGCATCAGAATCAGAAACAGCTGCTAAGAACAATCAACGAACTGTTTTTGTGTTGTTCGATGCATTGGTGGGGTCATTGTTTGTGTCGCCAGCTGGACCGACTGGTTCATCGTTGGTCGAATTCAGCAACTTCACCAACGGAGGCGTGGGCACATCAGCCAACGTGGCTGCCGCGTGCTGCAGGATCACTTCTGCAACGAACAATATTTATGCCACTGGACGGACTACTGCCCTTTTGATAATCAGCCTTCTTGACATGAACCGTCCGACGGCTCGATCCCAACCGGAGAGATTGATCGAAGTCCGCCCTCTTTTTTGTATCTGTCACTCAGGGATTAACAGCAGGGTCGGGACCAAAATATTAATCCAAAAAACATTCACCCAAGAAGGATCCACTGCCAGAGGGTCCCCATAATGAAGGTTGAAGGTACTCTGTAATTCACAAATCCGACCGCAACAGCACCACTCACCACTGTCCTCCGTATCGTCGCCATCGGTTGGTATGGCCTGCTCCTCACGGAACGCGTCCTCCTCCACCAATCGATCGAAATCGTACAATATCGCCCAGTCGTTCGAAGACTCGTCCCCGTACCAGTTCAGCGCAACAATCTGGCACAAAAATGCAATCTTTTTTGCTGTTTGTTGCACTTATTATCGCGACGAGAACCAACCAGTTTCTGTTCTTCTTCCTCGTCCAACACCTGTTGCACTCGCAGCGCCACCGAACGATTCATCATCAGCAGTCGGCACAACAGCAGCAAACCGATCTGTAAATGGACATCAATGTTGTGTCAGGCATGCAAACGGCTTTGTGTCATGAATATGTCTGACAAGTACAGGTATGCAGCGCAGACTGGCAATTAATCCCGGATCGAGATAAAATCTAGCAATTGCGAAAAGGTTGTCCGCTTTATGTTCTTTAAAAAGACCTGTATCGAGAATATTTTGCAAATTTTCGATTACTCAACCAACCAACACCAACCTTGAACAACTCCGCATTCTGCTGCTGTTCGTTGGCCGCCTCCGGTCGGAGATCGTAAACGAGCTGCTGTTTCAATTGGGTGGAATCTTTGAGCATGTTCTTGTAGTACTGCACCACGTCGCGCACCGCCTCCTCGGACGTGTCTGTCTCGTCGCCGAAACTGAAAGCAGCCAACATTCAATGCCGTTCGCTGTTCGCTCAGCTTTTAACGCAACGGAAAACTAATTTTCCACGAAAGTACCAGCACGTACCAACCAGATGGCAGCCCGACTGAACACCAGCCAAATATATGCAAATTACAGACTCACACATGCGATCCCAAGATTGCTAAATAAGACGATCGATCGGGACGCAGTTGGCTGACGTCGACGCTGTCGTCATCGAATAGCTGGCGATTGAGGCAGATGTGGATGATCTGGGGGAAAGGAACGACGAAATTTAATGGTGAAAATACCAGGATATCGTTTCACTCTTTGTTGTTGATAGGTGGTCTGTTGTGGTCAAGGTCAAACAAAGAAATAAAACTAGCAATTCCGCTCAACTAACGGATTTCATTGCGACCCGCACCAGATCCGGATGAATACTGGCGCCGGAATCGTCCGCCATTTCTGACTTGTTTGGCGTTGCCTCGTTTGTTATTATTGAAATTATGATGTTCTTGTTGTGTTGTGGTGGTGGTGGTCGAAACAGTGGAGATGCAAAAAGTCAGTAAAACGTTCGAATCAGTCCGGTCGGTGAAAAAAAACGGCTCGCCTCGGCTTCGGTTCGTCGGATCTTGTCTTGTGAAGTTGGTGCGCAAATAGAAAATTGAAGCTGAAACAGTTTATTACCGTTTACGTTCAGTGGGGCATCATAATTTAAAGCTAAATTTCTAAAAAATCTAAATTCACAACTTACTGTACCATCCGCCCGGCGACGACCTACCTACTGTACCAGCATGGAGCGTCAACCTACCTACCCACCCACTCCCCCTCCCAGCTACACCAGTGGGCTCCATTAATTCACACACTGACCCCTTTTGGGGGGGCTGTATTACGGGGGGCTCTATTCCAGGGGCTGTATGTAGCTTTTTACGGTACCGTATTGTCGGAAATAGAACCCGGGGGGTCAATTTTTTCACTGGGGTCATTTTGGGGGGTTCAATTTATGGGGGGTCAATTGTTGGTCAATTATATTTTTCATTTGGCCTCCCGAGCCCCGACGAAAAAAATCATTGTAAATAATGCCCCTAAAAATGGCTTGTTTTCGGTATTTTCTAACTTTAACAGCGGCAATTATGCTTAAAAAGCTGTGTTCTGTTGTGTACGCAAGCAGTGTAGTGGCAGGCAGATGGTTGCAAGGTACCCTTGGGGGGATGGATCCAGATGGTTGCAAGGTACCCCCCTACCCAGCCTCCAGAAGGTTGCAAGGTACCCCTGGGGTCCGAAAAAAGGGTGTTTTTTTGCATGCTTTTTTCTGCAAAATTGGCCGAAAAAATGGTACTTTTTTGCCTTTTGGCAGAAAATTTGCCCAAAATAGCTATTATATGGAGGTTTGCGCGCGGAGCGCGCGATTTTTGCGGGTTTTGAGGTCGAAAAACACCCATTTTGCCTACAAAAACCATAAATTGATGGTTGCAAGGTACCCTCCGGGGTGGTTGCAAGGTACCTACCCTTCCCCCCCCAGGGGTGGTTGCAAGGTACCTACTCCTTAGGGGGGGAATCCCCCCCCATCCCCCCCCCAGCCACTACACTGTACGCAAGTTTAAACAACGTTTGACACAACAACACAACACAGCCATACCATACCACTAATCTGTGGTAGGTACGGGTACGGTGAAGGTTGGGGTTCTATTAATGGGGGTTCTATTTTTGATTTCGGGCCATTTGGGTGGGGTTCAATTAATGGGGGGTTCTATTTCCGACAACACAGTAAATATCCGCGGAGCGCGCAAATTTTTGTACTTTTGGTCGATTTTTGACCCGATTTTTTGCCATTTTGGAGCAAAAAGGGTACTTTTGGGTTTGGGGCGAAGTTTTGGAAAAATTGGGGGAGATATCTACTGTACCCGCTCAGCCACAGCACAGCACTGACTGGCCGGCCGGGTCCACCCCGGATGCTATGCTTACCTGACCGAAATAAAACTGGACTGCTTTCTTTTTCCACTGGCTTGGAGGATTTTGTTGCGATAGTTTTGCGCACCTGGGAGCTGCAGTCGATCCATTTCCATTCCATTTCGCTCGTTTCGCTAATCGCCTAATCCTGTTTCGTCATTGAATCAGTACCGAATCAGAATCAGGCCAGGGCCAGGCGCCAACGCTTGTAAAAATTTGAATTTCCCGCGTTGCCATTTGTCCTTTCACTGTGTTCCTCCGCTATTTGTGTTGGCTGATGTGGTGGTCTACTCTGTTGACTCCAGACGTCTTTCAGCTGCGCAGGAACCCTTGTTGACACTGGATGAGAATTAACAACATTTTTGGCAACACAGTGGTTTAAAAAACGCTTGTTCACCGTGTCGCCAAAAATGCCATTATGTCAATGAAGTGGTCAAACAAAACAGCGTTGCGTAGGCGCACACAGTATGGGCCAAAAGGGGTAACTGTCCATACCAGAGGCACAGCTTCCACGGGCTGTTTAGTGTATGCCCTGGGCAGCCGGGACACCGTCATCAAAGCTATATATTTTGAGAACAACTTCTACACCGTCCATGAAAAGGTGTCATCTCTGATTTTTACATTCGTCTGTTTCTTGATTCACAATTTCAACCTTACCCAATCCAAACATCATGTCCAAGCCCAACCAATTCCAGCCCAAACTCCTCCCCTCCATCACCATCAACCTGGCCTTGCTTGGCTACGTATGCTCTACTGGTTCTCCTTCGTGGCTTTTATTGCACCAAAAACCTGGTGCAAATCAAGTGAACATTGAATACACATGGCTTGTGACTCGGTATTTCATGCGATGGTTGGATACATTTTGTTACGATTGAAATTCAGAATTTTCACCAAATCACTGCCTTATTTGCGCAGTCGTTGTTCTGGTGCGAAGGCTGTTCAAGGACACTCAGTTCACTCTGGCCGCGTGTGTGTCTGTCGCTCGTCGGTCCAGATGACGCACAACACGACGACGCTCTGGTGCGGACAAACTAGCCACATCTGCACGCCTTATCTATGGTTTTCTAATATTTTGTTTGTTTGTGCGAGATCAATATCGGGCATAATAACAAGATGAGAGTATGGTATAACATGCGCAGTCAAATTTATTCCACTGATGTTTCACATTGTAGCGACTCGCCGACCGGCGACTTCGTCAAATGCGGTGTGTTGCACGCGCGCTTCCTCGTATACAACAAGAATGAACAACGATGCGTTTAGATAGTGTGCGCTGAAAGGTCGAAAAAAGGTGGCAGCATTTATGATTGCCTGCTGTTGGAACAATCAGACAGAAATGTTGTCTGAACGAATTTCTCCGAAAAGCAGTGTACTCTTCTTTGCATGCCCCTTTCTGACTTGGAGACGATCTTGACTTTGAACTAAACAGACAGGCACTGAACTTTCAGACAAACAAATACTGACAACCAGAATCCGACTATCCGTGAAACATCATCGAGCCAGGCTGTGGCGCCAACACCGACGAAAGCACCGAAATGCAAACACGAAAGAATCTAAAAAACGCTTTGATGGCTTGCCCTTGATTATAAATAATATACCAAGCAATACTTTAAACTGCTGTTGTGAGTATTTCTGTTCTGACGCTGATTTTCATCTCAAGGAAGCTGCCGTGTGTATTAGGTCCTATAACAAAACTGTCAAAACTGTAAATGCCTGCACCGGTTCGGCTGTGCCCAATACTGATTCGAAAAAATGCCATGTTCTGGAACGGTTTTCAGTCCAGTATTCATGAAATACAGTCAATATTCGTTAGTTATAACGATACATTTCGTCGTGTCCCGAAAATTCGCAGTACTTCCATACAAATTCTATCCGATATAACAATATTCGAGACCCTCCAGCAACAAAAAAATAAAAAATGCCCAAATGGCACGTTGTCCACTGCATGCCCCATATACATCACAGAGGGTTATGCGTGACACCCAAACCCAAACAACAATAATAAATTGAATATGAATCAACAAAGAAACGAGTGTCGCGTGTAACGGCCAAAAACAATGGTTTGCAAAGCACAAGAAAGTGATGGATCACCTAATTTCTGTTTTTGGACTGGGTCTCTACTTACCGTATCGTACTGAATTCGCTATAACGATATATTAGTTACGATGATTTTCGTGTTGTCCCGTTGATATCGCTATAACGAATAGTGACTGTACAACGCAGGTTTTGGTGGAAGGACAGCCAAGAGCACAAAACACACCATTATTAATATACCAGCCCAGAAACTGAGGGTGGCAACAGCGGTGAGGGTAAACCGACAAACCACTGCACCGCAACCGCACCAAGGCCAGGTCCACCGAATTACCGTGTTCATGTCAGTAAACGCCCGGATTCAAATGCTGCAGCTTCAACCTTTGTTACGAATTGGTACGTACTTTGCCAACTGTGTGAGTGGGACAAAACGTGTGACAGAGCAGGAAAGTGTTGAAACAGCAATATGGTTGTTTTGACGACTTGCTGACACCTAAGCTATGCACTTGTGTGGCATGAACGTTTCTTTGGCAACACAGCCTTCCACCCTGTCAAAGAGCGCTCTCAGTGTTGGTTCACGGCTGACCACTCAGATGGACTTTTGAAAACACTTTTGGCAACGCATTTTCGCGGGAAGACCTCAGAATCAGGATGTGGGAACGGTGAACAACTGTTATTTCGTTTTATTTCCGGTGTCAAGCATCCAAAGACAGTAACTTCTAAACTGTAGAATCCGTCTAAATATGTATAGCATATGTAATTGCAACAAACTCGGTCTTGTTCATCAACAAATGATCACAATGTAAAAACTAGCAGTGTGAAACTGTCATGAAAAACGGAAAGAAAAGTAATGAAAAGAAAGACTAGTTTCCAGAGCAAAAGAAAAGTGTACAAATCACCCGAAAAAAGTAACAGTTGATAAAACTGCAACGAACTATTACAAAACAACGTCATCAACTTTGATCGAACCATCAGTACCTATTATATATAACGGCTAAGACATTTCGGCGGGATTAGCTCGAATACTACAAGATTGGATAAAATAAAATAAACCCCGTTTACACCGGTTTCTTGACCTTCTCATACGCCTGCTGCAGAGCTTCATTGAGTGCAAATACACGTTGCGCGTTTGACAGGTGCGCCATGGTAGCTCGCAGATGAAGTGGCAGGAATGCCTGACGTGGAAATAAATTATATTTTGTTTTGTTTCCAAAACCAACCATTAGATGAATTTGCTGCCAACCTCCAACACAGCGTCTTCCTTGACGGCCACCTCGGCCAGTTGTTTCGGCATCGACAGTGTCTCACTCGGATTGTGGAAACGCAGGAAACTGGTAAGGTGCACGATCAGCAGCTGATTGAAACCTGCAAGTTGATGGGGTTATTTTGGGTTAAAAAAATAGTGCCGTGCGCATGAGCTCACCAAATTCTGTTGTTTTGAAGGCGCGCAGCTGAGTTTTGGCATACGCAGCGACATTCAGCACTGCTTTATTTTACAGGTGCTGTCTGCCCTCCTTCGTGCTTGGTGCCAGTGATTATATTTCAAATAGTAACCAAAATTGCCAAGTCCCTATCGCGCTATGAAGAGCAGTAATCACTCAGCGGCAGTAAGAGCAGTAACCACAATCACAGTGCGGCACGGCACAAACATTCTAAACATGGCGCAACACCAACCAGCGTTTTTCTATAGCTCGGTGATCGTTTGTGCGATTGCGTTCATTTGGATTCTCAATGGCCATCTTGAACACGTTGACCGATTGGGGCAATGAGCACCTCGCTGGGCATCACCATTGGACCACTGCGCGCCTGAATGGCAAAGGCAACAGGGTGAAAAGCAATAGGACCGAATCTGCCGTGATCATCACATGACATCATCTGGATTTTACTGTTGCCACAGTATGCAGTATTTTGACCAGCGACAACTTCAAAATTGGTGGCATCAAACATCTTTCACACAACGTGTATTCATAGGTTCAATTCCGATCCGAGCACCAAGTTTGACAGTGCTCGATAGTCAGGATTTAAGGTGGTCATTCACTGTCAACAGGCGCACTGCGCACGTAAACCTGCAGTTCTTCAGTTGCTCCATTGGTGTTGGCTACGGCCAATACAAAATCATTTGCACCATTCGCTGTCCTTCACCAAGTTTGACACCAACCCTCAGGATGCACCCACCATTGCACTGTCGTGTCCTCTTTCTGCGTCCATCGGTGCCACACGTCTTGCTGCAGGCCGACCACTCAGTCCACGCGGCCCAATTGCCGTCCTCCACCGGACAGGGTTGAACGTTGCACGTGCCCGTTTCCGTACTCTGGTCAATGCCACCGGGACAAAACGGCGCTGCTTTCAGGAGACCGTTGCCTGACGAATAAGGGGTAAGTAGGTGAAGGCATAAGATATTACTGTCAGTATATCAGTGTCATTGTGGTTGAGCGGTACCTCAGCGCGGTACTAATATTCTCAATATCGTGCCCATCTACAGTAAACCCGTGTTGTCATGCCCATTTACAGTATACCCCATAACCAACCATTACAAGTGCGCGTCCGTTTACGTTCACCGGTGGCACAGGACTTTGTGCACTTTGACCAGTCACCCCAGGCTGACCACTGGTTGGCTGATTGACACGATTGACTGTTGCAAACGGCAAACTCCTGTGCGCGCTCAATGCCACCGTCGCAGTAGAAGAGGCCGTTACCTGCGACACAGTCAATGTTGGTGCTGTTCGCATAAGTGGATCACGTGCGTTTATCATTAACCGAACAGTGCAGAGGGAGCCACATGATAAAACAGAAATTGGGTGGCACCAGCATTAAGTCAGGTTAGCCCAGCTCGTACACAGCAGTGATTTGTGGATTGATGTTTCGTTTGCGCTCAGGCACAAATTCAGAATCAATCCTCAGCCTGTGTGGGCCATAGCCTAAACTCTGCTGTGTACAATACGAAGTCAACAAACATCAAAATGCTAAGAATGACCCCAAAGCCACCGAAACTGCCCCCTTCGTACCAGCACACAGTCTCCACCTTCGTCGTTCGCCCCCGTCACAAGTGCGTGTGCATGTTGACCACTCGCCCCAATCCTCCCATGTTTTCATGCACGCCACTCGTTCGCACGCCTCGCGCTCGTTGTCAACGCCAACACATGAGCGACCTGTGATGTTTCAGGCATGTATTTGGATGGAAATCGAATATTGATGTCCAGCGTACAACCATAATGTGCATTGCACAGCAACGGTGGCTTGGTTACCCGTTGACTTGTTTTCACAGCAGGCGTGCAGTGCACCAAGTCATCATCAGTGTAGTTGCACCAGACTACCAGGTGGGCCGAAAATACCAACAAGCTTGTTTTATGCAGTTTTATGCTTGGGCAGCAACCCACTGTTGAATCATCACCAAACTTGGTCCAATGGGCGTGTTGACAAAGGCAAAACATGTCGCAAACCACCCCAGCCCAATGCGGTCACATAGCATCAACTCAAAAAAAATAAACACGAGCACCACCGAGCACTGACCAGGACAATCTCTGTATCGCTGACGAGTACCGGGCCCACAGCTGGCCGAGCAGAGCGACCACGGTTGCCACATCTGCCACAGCGTGTCGCACGACTGCAACGATGGGTTACGGTAATGGGTTACGGTAGTGCTGATTCCTGATTCATCAAGGCGACCACTACCTGTATGTTGCATCGTTGTTCCTCGACAGCCACATAGGACACGCTGCGCAACGCACCCGGTTTGAGTTCGGGACACGGGCCCGGTCCGGTGCAGGAGCGTAGACGACGTCTAAGACCGCCATCGCACGGACGGGTGCACAACGTCCAGGCACCTAAAACATATGGTAAAATTGAGGTGAAGTTAAGCCTTTTTTGTGGATAAAGCACAGGTGATATTGATCACTTGGCGGCTAACAGTTGATGCTTGGAGCCGACCTGCCTCCTGGTGAACAAGCAGGAAGCTTCAATTTGGTCACGTGACAAAGCCAGATTCTAACCTACCCTGGCCTGACCTGTTTGATACTGATACTGACCAAGTGTTTCCGTCAGCAGGTGATTTACCACAGTTCAATCTCAGCCGAAAAGCTCGCTACGCTCA
>JASAMV010005092.1:0-14691 GCA_030248065.1 Rhynchonema sp. JSB1_4
CCTTACCATTCGCCGTGTGTGTGTCATGTGCTACATCTTGTTGCTTGCCTTACCGCTCACCTTGTACATGCGTTTCATGTGCTACATTGTTAAAAGTGACTTAAGCAATGGCCCTGCCAGCGCACAGACGCACGACAGCAATGGCCAATGCCGTATCACTTGCCTTGCATGTGACTTTCATGCCCCGCCTTGCTACGTGCCTTACCATTCGCCTTGTGTGTTTCATGCCCCTGCATCATGCTGCGTGCCTTACCATTCGCCTTGTGCGTGTCATGTGTCACATCTTGTTGCTTGCCTTACCGCTCAACTTGTACATGCGTTTCATGTGCTACATTGTTAAAAGTGACATAAGCAAAGGCCGTGCCAGCGCACAGACGCACGACAGCAATGGCCAATGCCGTATCACTTGGCTTGCATGTGCCTTTCATGCCCACACCTTGCTACGTACCTTACCATTCGCCTTGTGCGTTTCAGGTGCTACATCTTGCTGGTTGCCTTGCCGCTCACCTTGTACATGCGTTTCATGTGCTACATTGTTAAAAGGACAAAGAGGGGCCGGGCACAGACGCCGCAGCAATGGCCAATGCCGTATCAATTGGCTTGCATATGCCTTTCGTGCCGCGCCTTGCTACGTGCCTTACCATTCGAATTGTGCGTTGGCTG
This sequence comes from Rhynchonema sp. JSB1_4, assembly GCA_030248065.1. Lineage (NCBI taxonomy): Eukaryota > Metazoa > Nematoda > Chromadorea > Monhysterida > Xyalidae > Rhynchonema > Rhynchonema sp. JSB1_4. The sequence continues at coordinate 664 of JASAMV010005092.1, forward strand.
GCCGGCAACCAACAACACGCAGCGCAACTGATATTAGACAATGGTAACGGATATTGATCGTACAATTATTTTATAAATATTGGTCAATTTTTTCCTGAATCGTGAAGCGGGAATGTGACGGGGCAATGACGTTGCATCACGCGGTCACACACAGAGCATGCAATCAACAAAATGTTTCGGACCCGCAGCAGCGTGGGTGCTCCGCTAGATTATTTTCAGATGAAAATGTTTCGTCAGAAACACAAATAGCACGGCGGTTAAGAGTGACTGAACATGAAAATCAAGATTCATTTGAGGAGTTCTTCTGTGGTCATTGTGCGACCAATACCAATGGTAACTAAATTTCATCAGTCACTGCACATCTCAAAAAACGCCAACAAACCAAAACAATGATGAACTCATTTGTACTGGACAAAAAGTTTGAATTTTTGACATTGAAGGTGAGTCTGACCTGACTGCTTGTCACGTCACGTGAATGGAGTGCCCTGTTGTGTCTGTCGCGGCTTCAATGCTGGTCGAAGATTGGTGGCAGTTTGGTATCCAGCAGACATTGACCGAACGTTTGAATCTGCAAAACAAGTGCGCACAGTTCATGGAGGTTTTTGGCAATGACAATGAAAAAGAGCACGCATGCGAGAACTATGTACCGGAGGAGTTCGATTAAGCCCCCCCCCCCCCGAATAAGCCCCCACTGGGAGCTTTTATTTGGCATGGTGGCTTATTTGGCATGTTTTCCGAATACGCCCCCTGGGGGCTTGTGTGTGACAATTTTTTGTTTCAAAATCTCAAAGCAGACGCATGTCCCAAACGCCCAGTGAGATTTATAGAACGTCCCCAAAGTACCGTTGATAACTGGGCAAAAATCAAATTTGCATTCCATCAAAACACCTCTATGGTGATACCCACCTGTCGATGCCTCAAGGTTTGTACGAAGATGCCGTGTCCTGCCTCGTCTCCATCAATCGCCCAGGTGAAACATTATTGTTCAAGTTGGGTGAACACGAAAGCGAATCCATGTTTCCCGCGAGTCTGAAAAATAGAAAATAAAAAAAATGATTTGAAAAAATATTTTGCGCTGACATGTCGGCTGTTATCATGCCCATCGAAGACAAGACGCCCGCGTACAAAACACACGTGACCAAAAGGTTTGACAAAAACACCGACTAAGTTAAAAAAATTTAAAACCCAAAAATGTACCTTCGTTTCTTTGTGATCCGATCGTGGCGCGGGACAATGCTGACACGGCTGATGTGTCACGCTGGTGGCCTAAACATCTGGTGATCGGTCGCCGATGTTTCAGAATTTGAATCTCGCGCACTCGTTTCTGATGGACGCGAACCTGAAAATTCAAATGCGTGGTTATTCTGCAAACACTTGGCCCAAATTGAAATCAATATACAAGGCAACCGACCTGACATGTGACTTTGAGCACATGTGCCAGAAATGGAGATTGACCGAATATTGGTGACCGATTCGGGCGAACGCGAGTCGAATTGTTGCATTGCATTGATCTAATATCGGACCGAATGCATGAAGCTAAAAAATGCAGCATGGAAGTTTGACTTTTATGGATGCTTTTGATGTTGAACAGCGAACAGTCAAAGAAAAAAAAGCGAAAATGAAGTGAGAGGAAAGCAAGAGGTATAAACACCAGCCACAAACACTGGGAACTGTGTGAAAACAATCGAGCACACCAACGTGACGAAAGAAACAGAGTGTGGAGTGAACTGGGGTGTGCTGAGGTGGAGCAGCGAATAAAATGGACACAAACCCCAGATACAAGCACAGGAATGTTTTCATAGGGTGTCTAATCTCCAAACGGGGTGTCTAATCTTCACCCCAAGCAAACCAAAAACGACTTTGATTCAAAAACAATGCGAGACAATACAATTAATCACACCAAAGTGAATGCACGCCGCATGCCAACTGGGTGATCGTGGCTGAGCAGCAGCACTGTTCTCATGTGTGCAGCGTGTACTGTTGCTGAGATACAAGCCTTGCCTGCAGAGTTCATCACCAGTTCACCCCATGTCTTGTATTTTCATGTGGTGAACGTGATACGCACGTGCTGACACGTGCACGGCAAAGGGCTTTTTTGATTTGCTCAAATTGAACTGGGATTACTTCGATTGTCACACATCACAACTGGGCAGTCAGTACACCCTGAGGGTTTCTTTGATTTGATCTGGGGTTGGTGTACCTGTGTTCGGTCGTTCTGCTCGTAAATAAGCAGCGGTCAAGAAATTAAAAACTTGTCTCCAAAAGGGAATGAAAATGGCGTTTATCGGCATGATTTTATCCGGTGTCTGGGAAGTAATTTTACTCGCTGCCGGGAATTATAGCAGCATCAGGAAATCTGGAAACCAACTACAGTACCAGCTGCAATTTTTGGCTGATTGAGGCCTGCGCCTGCAGCGCCTGCAGGCTCAAGAGCCTGCGCAGGCTCAATACAAAAGATAGCAGCCTGCAGAGCCTGCAGGCTCGGCGCAGGCTTCGCAGGCCCAGTGTATAAGCGGTCGCAGGCGCAGGCTCATGAGCCTGCAGCGCCTGCAGGCTCGGCGGATGCACAGCTGCGCTTGCTTGTATTGTGACATTTAGTCACATACCTTTTATGGACGGAGTGCGTATTATCTCGTATTTAGCCATTAGTATATGGATATTTGTTGCATGTTTTATTAGTACATGATTACCTTTCTTATAGTTTTCTGCTGAAACTTGACAAAAAACGCGAAAAGGAACTTGTTTCTTATTAAACAGTGAATCTGGATAAAATGTGGCCTTATCGACAGTTTTATTGCTTATTCTTTCAACGCTTCGGTTTTTTCAGCGTGAACGTTGTATAAATGCTTCAAACAACTGAGAAAAACTGAATTAAAATCATATCACAAGGCACAAAAAGTAGCTGTGCATCCGCCGAGCCAGCAGAGCCTGCAGGCGCTGCAGGCTCATGAGCCTGCGCCTGCGACCGCTTATACACTGGGCCTGCGAAGCCTGCGCCAAGCCTGCAGGCTCTGCAGGCTGCTATGTTTTGTATTGAGCCTGCGCAGGCTCGTGAGCCTGCAGGCTCTGCAGGCGCAGGCCTCAATCAGCCAAAAATTGCAGCTGGTACTGTAGTTGGATAAAAAGTCACATTCCGCCTGGTTTGTGACCAGCCATGGACAGTCGAGAACCGCACACAAACCATGGCTTATTGTACTGTCGTCAACTCAGATCGTCAACTCATGTTGTCATCTCCCATGCATAGTATCTCGGGCTGCTTAAAGGGGGCGACTCATTGCTAAAAGTGCGCTGTTTATGGTTTCAGCGTGTAGCTGAGACCCGCGGCATCACAAAGCCACCAAGATTAAGCCGATCGGTTCGGAATCGGCCGAGATCGAAGCGATTGAATCGGGTCCACTAGGAACAAAAATTATTTTGGACCAGCTGCATTTTTATTGCAAATCAGGGGAACTTCGTACTCTGGCCATGAAACATTCAGAAAAACAGTCCTTTCTATATGAAAACAAGGACACATTCCTTGGTGTACTTGAGGTCAGCCAGCTGACAGCCACGTCACGCAGTGATCAAATGCGCCAAGAAATGTTTGCTTTGTTTTCATATAAAAACGACTATTTTTCTGAATGTTTCATGGCCAGAGTACGAGGTTCCCCTGATCTGCAATAAAAATGCAGCTGGTCCAAAATTATTTTTGTTCCTGGTTGGACCGATTCAATCGCTTCAATCTCGGTCGATTTTCATCGGATTAATAAAAACTTGATGTCATGCTGATCGCACATATCCCAGCTACAAGCTGAAATCATAAAAAGAGCACTTTTTCCGCCCCTTTAAGTTGACGACGAACATTGACCACTTGAGTTGACGACTGTACCATTAGCCCCTAACCACCCAAGCACGTTTTTACTCACTGCCTAGTGGGCATGCAGCATGACGATAACTCGATTTCATCACGACACAAACGTTCATCGATCAACACTTCACTCAACACAGAATACGAATTTGTGCACCCAATCAATCGACCGTACTGATCACCAATGCACACCGATCGAGCGGCGATGGCAAAACGGCCGAGACGATCGTTTGGCCATCTGTGTGAATTGATTTGTTATTATGTCTCTATAATATGATATTGTGATATTTTTCTTGTATTTGTATTTTAAGTAAGAAAGTTATATACGTGCTCAAGACGGAACCGATCCAGTCCCGCAGTTTTGATGCCAACTTCTTCAGATCAACGTTTATTTTTACAAATATCGCGCATGGTGTTGGCAAAAACACACAGGCGGACAACTATTTTGTCACGTTGACACGCAGTGTACAAAAGTGTGCTGTCAAAAATAGTGCTATAAAATAAACGAAACCCGTCAACCAACTTTGCGTTGTGTGGCTGAATGTTCGGGTCGAAAAATATGTTGTATCGATTTCATTTATCCTGAAACAAACACTTTCAACAACAAACACAAACAATACTTTCAAATAAAAAAAATTTCTTCAAAAAAATCAAAAAAAATTTTTTTAAAAAGCTAGTTAGTTGAAAATTTTTTTCAACTCTGCCTGTCACACTTGACACATTACTGAAAATATCGCAGACGCGGGCTTTCGTAAAAGCTTCCGAATTAGTCTCTGGTGGGGTCATATTCAGCTGGGACTCATTTGGCATTCTCAGGCACGACACTCCTTTCCAACTGGTATCCCAGAACTTCACCAACTGCAACAGGTTAACTGTAACAGTTCGGTATCGGTATTGAATCATCATCGTCGAATCAAAGATATCATCGTCGATATTTGGGATGTGCAATTTAGTATTCTGCGACAGTTTACACAATTAGTCGATACATCACCAGATCATCTTAAAATAGGCGTGGGGACTTATATTTTTGTGCACCGGCTCCATTTCACCTAAGGGGCATTGCGCTATTTTTTCTAACTAAAATTTATTAAACCATATCTTTTTTATGTTTTTTTTTAAAAAGTTGCTCTCTGATAAAAATCTTTTTCAACCCTGGTCAAAACTGTCAACAACGTATTCCAGTGGGATTGCGCGGTAATAAATGGTAATTATAAGTGTGAGACAGTTTGTTGACGCGCGTTTGACGACAAATGCATATGACATTCAGGATAAAAATCACTTTGCTGTGTTGTGTACGTGACGATCATTATTATACGTCCTCATCACGGTCCTCTCTGGCACAGCTGCTCATCAACTGTGTTCTGTCTGCGTAGCCTGTCAGGGCTCATTTCCACCACACAGCAATGACTGATTGGATAACCGGAGCATGAAGTTAGACCGCTACGTACAATACAGACGCGATTGGCGAACAAGGCTGTGTCCATATGCGATTTATTGCTCGGGGACCAAGGTTCAGTTTCATGGCACACCCAAATTTCAGTCCATCAACTTCAGGTCTGTTGTTGTCCCGTGGGGAAATGGATCAGCGTCAGTGAAGCATACGGGGGGCAGCAAAACGAAAACCTGATGTGTGCTGGCGGTGCATGTTGGGAAAAGCTAGTCCCGTTGCCTTGACAGAGAGAAAACGCGAATTTTCGATTTCGCGATAGAAGGCACGGGTTGGCTCAAGGTTTGGCCTAAGCTTAAGCCTAAGCCTAATAGTAAGCCTAAGCCTAAGCCTAAGCCTAAGCCCAAGCCTAAGCCTGAGAAAAAGGGAAGTCAATTTTGAAACGGGACTAGCTTTTCCCAAAATGCGCTGGCGGTCTAAATGAGGCATTGTTCATGTATGGTACATGCCATCAAGGCACACAGGAAAACAAAATAATTATTTGTCACCACAATCGATAAGTCATCTCATTAGGTCTCTAAGTATGACAATGGACCAACGACAATGGGGTTTGGGGCATCGGCTAGACAATAACATTGTGGTTCATTTGTCCCAACTATACGTACAGTACATTTTCAGGAAAGGACGGGGTTGCTGCACTAAGTGTAGTGACACTCGGGCACACGATGAAGCTTAGTGCAGTCCTGCTCACGATTTTGCAGCTTTCCCAAACATTTTTCTCGCTTAACCGCAGCTGTCGTGCAGGTGTATGTATGTTGTGGCTTGCAACAGTAACCAGACCCACAAACAGTCCATCGAAGGAACAATGAAGACATGCAAGCTTGAGTGAGAGAGACTTTCACGTAGAAATAAAGTGGAACGGCGGACTGGAAACTGGTATTTGATTAACTGAATATGATTTTTTTCAGAATAGTTTCGAAAGTGGTGTTCTGAAGGTGGAGGACATGGTGGTGAACCCTGCCTGGTCTTGGTACGCAAAGTCCAAAGACCCTGTCAAATAATTTTGTCGGCCCAAAAATCTGACAGCTTGTTTTTTAAAAATATGTGCCTGTGCTTGAAGCAGACGCACTTTCACTTTCACATTAACCACACTGGGCGCAATGGGCGACACGCGTGTGAGTGCCTACGATATCAAAGCAACGATACTTCAGAAGTACACGCGCATGCAAATTAATCGTGTACCCGCGTGTCAACCGGGCAGCTACACCCTTTCTGGGAAAAGTACTGTAATAATAATGTACATAGCATTTTGATCCATATTTACTGTCGACTGAACCAGGCACAGCCAGGGTTGGGCAAAAAAAAACGACGGCGTTTTTTTCTTAAAAAAACGACGTTTTTTTTAAAAAAAAACGCCTGGGTCGTTTTTCGTTTTTTTTAAATCCTGAATTTCCTCGATTTTCCCTGATTTTTCAGGGAAAGTACCCTGATCATCAAGGAAAATCAATTTTTTGTCCCATTTTTTTCAAAAAATTTTCGACCAATTTTTACTTTGTCGAGATACGTCGATATACGGAGTTTGATTTTCAATGATGACCCCAGCCGAAGTTGGTCCCATGATGCGGGTCTGCTATGGGATCTTAAGAACTCGCTAGAAAAGGGTTGAAACCCGTTTAATTTGCCTCAGAACACATAGAATTACTTCATTTAACCACTTTTTCTTCCCAACATGAGCGTTTTCCAATTTTTTTGGTGGCATATTTTGGTCATCTGGGCGTTTTAAAAAAAACGTTTTTTTTTAAAAAAAAACGTTTTTTTAAAAAAAAACGATTTTTTGGAAAAAAACGTTTTTTGCCCAACCCTGGGCACAGCTACCGTAGCCAAAAACAAAGCGACCCCCATTGTGGAAACATTAAGAGTTTGTGGGCGAATTTCTGAGCGAGTTTATGCTGTACGTCGCCCAACTTGATTTTCACCCGTTTTCCCAAATAAAACTGCGCTCAGAAAATGAAAGTGCAACAATTAGCAAATGGCGCGTTTCCACTGGTCGCGCTTCTGACAATAATGTTCCACGGTATCAAATGTGTTCCTTTGACCGTGACAGGTTGGATCCACAAGTTTTGCTTTCAAACGACAGAGATATGTGTGTTTTCCATCACTTTGCATCTGTTGTGCCCCAGAGTGTCTTGCTCGCAACGTGTCCGGAGTCAATCACGTCATGACGTACAACGATAAATGTTACGAAGTGAATAAAGGACCCGCCATCAGTTACACCGATGCAGAGACGGCGTGCGCAACGGGCGCCCAGCGGCTGGCCATTATTGACGGCAATCCCCTTCGCCTTCTGATCGACGCGCTCATCGTAAGACGCTGAAAATTGTGTCGAAGATAAATGAGATTGGAATTTTCGAAACGGGCGGTGTTGGCAAGAGTTGATATGTGAAGGTCCTCGTGTGAAGAATTTGGAACATTTTCCAAATAGAGCTCCACCGGGGCTCTATTAAGGGGGGGCTGTAACCGTAAAACTCCGGCAGCTGCGCACCGACCTGTGCAAGTAGTATGCACCCAACTCTCGTTTGCACCGTTTTGTAAATTCCAGCCTATATGTACATACATATATGGACAAATTATAAACCGTACACAGAACACTCTCGGTGGCGGCTTGTTCTGGATTGGCCTCAAGCACAACGGCACACAGTGGATGTTCAGTGATGGCTCACCGGCCACGTACACATACTGGATGACGGACGGTGCTGCTAACCCCTCGCTGCCCGCGGTGCCGCGCCCAATCACATTGCGCACATTATTGGCGGCCAAATGAACAACATCATTGATGCAACAGACCCCGGCAACTACATTTGCGAGTCACGTATGTGTGGCGAACATTTTGTTTGCCGCGTAAAGTTTGTCGCATGTGCCGACGACCATCCTATATTTTGTTACAGCTCTGCTGAACTGCGCGAATCTGACCATCCCACCTTGCACTCAGTCGGCATCAAGTGTGTACAAAATAAGCCTACTTCTGTTTTGTGTCAGTTTTACGTCACCTCAGGGCTCGTACAGATAGACCCGAAACCCTAACACACGGAACATATCAGATCGTATTTACGTATATAGCATGTATCGCCCAGGATCAGTGCACATTGTTCTGGAGAGAAAATGTTTCGCATGTTCGGGTTTCGGGTTTCTTCAATTTTCAACGCAATTTTCCGAAACCCGAACATGCAAATGACATTTTTTCTTCGGAGCGGTACATGCTGTTTTAATACAGCCTAAAATGTTTCGTATGTTCGGGTTTCGGGTCTTATTCATAAGGTACGAGCCCTTATTCATACCTTACACGCAGTTAAATCCAAGTTCAAATCTACCGCGCTGTGGAACAACCTCGAAGGCACCGGCGGAATTCTGGCCAATCACTCCAATGTCGATACCGCGATCGAATGCGTCGGGCTGTGTCATCAGGACTGCCGCTGTCTGGCAGCCACCTACAAGAGTTAGTTGCCCTGGGAGTCATGTAAAAATGAACTGTGCATAAGGGCTCCCTTAGTCATAGTGGAAAATGAAAATGAAAATATGTATTTTCTATGCCCAAGTTTTCCATTTCCATTTTCCAATGAGACTAAAAGGCACATGCTGGGAAATAGAAATAAAACAAAACATTTTCTGTTTAAAAATCTGACCAATTCAGCGGCCGAAAATTGAGCTGAACAGAAAATGTTTTTGTCATATATTGGTCGTACAATGACTATATGTATAAGAATTCATCAAATCAATCCTGATTTTCACGTTCAGTCACTCTTAACCACTGCGCTATTTGTGATTCTCACAAAACAATTTCAACTGAAAATAATCTAGGAGATCAACCACGTTGCCGCAGGTCTGAAACATTCTCTTTATTACATGCTTTGTGTGCGATCACGCAACGCAACGTCATTGGGTGGAATTTTCGAAACGGTGTAAAGGTCAGTTGGGCGCAGGGTTGGAAAAAAAAATTTTTTTTAAACAAGTTTTTTTTTTAAAAATTTTTTTTTAAAAAAAAATTTTTTTAAAAAAGTCTGAGATACGGGGATATTTTACCAAATTTGCCCAAAAAACGCGCAAAATCGCGAAAAAATGCAACTTTAATTGACAAGTCACTTTTGTGACTTGGTTTGCATCACTTATCAAGGGTGTTTACGTCATTTAGGTGCGATCCAACAGTCTGTGCTTGTTATGGACCTATGATTGCTGCTCTGTGGTATCGGACACAACAGTTTGTGACCGAATAAGCAAGATTCACTCATAAACCACACAGAATTGAGAATATAAGCTGCAGAAATACTTGTCGGGTAGCTGAATCAGTCGTATATGACCGACCTGATGGGGTATGACATCGAAGTACCATGTAGGCACGTGCATACTGTGTCCCATGTGTCACGGGAAGGTATAATAACATCATTTGGGGTATCTTAGGTATTGGTAGCACAATGGCTATATAAGAATTCATCAAAATCAATCCTGATTTTCACGTTCAGTCACTCTTAACTACTGTGCTATTTGTGATTCTCACAAAACATTTTCAGCTGAATATAATCTAGCAGATCAACCACGTTGCCGCAGGTCTGAAACATTCTCTTTACTACATACTTTGTGTGCGATCACGCAACGCAACGTCATTGCCCCGTCACTTTCCCTCTTTACGATTCAGGAAAAAAAGTTGACCAATTCTTATAAAGTCATTGTGCGACCAATACCAAATACATGCCCCAAAGGTGATTTTGTGAAGAAAATTTTTCGACCCTTGAGAAAAAATGACAAAAAATAACCCCCGAAAAGGCCATTTTTGGACGTTTTGGAACATTTTGTTCCCCCGAAAATTTAAAAAAAAATTTTTTTTAAAAAAAAAATTTTTTTCAAAAACCTTTTTTTTGCCCAACCCTGGTTGGGCGTAAAGGTCGGTGTGAAGTTCGGTCGAAAGCTCGGTCGGCGTAGCTCGGTGTAAACGTGAAACATTGCCTGTTATTAACGTGGAATGTTTCAAGTTTACACCGAGGTCTATCACGCTGAGCTGTCGACCGAGCTTTCCACCGACCTTTACACCCAACTGACTTTTACACCGTTTCGAAAATATCACCCATTGCCCCGTCACTTTCCCTCTTTACAATTCAGGAAAAAAATTTGACCAATTCTTATAAAGTCATTGTGCGACCAATACATAAAGGCAAACTACACCAACACGAGCCCGATTTGGAAAGTGGTGTGCATTCAAAACAAATAGAATCAGAAAATCATCATGCTCCACTTTGTATTCTTCAACGTGTAACATTTCCCAAATCAGCAGCCACGTCAGAATGTTTCACTATTCTGTCAGCTGCGAAATCGAGCTCATGTTGGTGTAGTTTGCCTATACATGTCAAATGCAGAAAATGTTTTGTTTCATTTCCTATGACCAAGGGAGCCCTAACTTTAAAAACGAAACCGTAGAAGACACATTCGACTGCGTGCTTCACTGGATTGTCCCCGGGCACGGATGCTTCAGTGCCACAGCAGATCCGAACGCGGTAATCTATGAAGAATTTTAATGACAAAGAATGACACAGGATATGAAACTATGTTCAAACTTGTTTGTGCAATAAATACACATACTGTATGCGCTATTGGTTCGCAAACCAAACCATAGGCTAAGGAACCTATAAGTAACTTCGCTGTTGATGTTACAACAATCAGTATTTTTCTGTGACGTTTCATTGTTCTGCTTCGTGGTGATTTTAATCTTTTCTCTACAGAACCATTGATTTATGTTTGGATTATATCAAGCCCATTTTATTTCCAACATGACGTGACTGGAATTTTCGAAACGGGGTAAAGGTAGTCAGTTTGGTGTAAAGGCCGGTGGCAAGCTCGGTGTGAGAAAGTTCAGTGTAAGCTCGGCGTAAGCTTGAAACATTGCACGCTGAGCAAGCAGCAGACGCGCGTTTCTGAACGAAAGGTCGACTTTGACAGTCTGCTGTGCAATGCAAATCATTGTTTGCAATCTGGTTCATTTAAGCTGGTTTTGCATACAAGTTAAAAGGAATATTTATAGACGTTTTAAAGGAATTTCTATATGTTACCTGATGTTTCGCCGTCAGGCTATTAAGGCTATTGGGGAAATGAACACTCATTGACGGCGGTACCAAAAAAATTGAAGTCACCAACTGATCGCAGCATGAAACTCAAAACGGCTCCGTAAAAGGTTACGAAATTCATATACAATATTGTTTTATAAAAACGCTTTTGCAACTCGTATAAAAAACACAATGGCAAACAAACGATTTACACTTGCACCGCAGACTGTCATGTCAAAGTTGACCTATCGTTTAGAAACGCGCGTCTGCTGCTTGCTCAGCTTGCATTCGCAAAACAGCCTCGCATGATAAAGCATTTGTTCCGGCCGTCGAGTGCAATCAGAACGTTGAACAACTTTGAGACATGGGCTTCAAAAATGGACACCCTGGTGACGCGTGCCACAAATATTACATGTATGGTACATGATATTCAGTATTTTTGTGATAAATTTGTCATCTTGGGAAGGGCGTGGAGATAGACAGTATTGGTCGCACAAGTAAGAATTCATCAAGTCAATCATGATTTTCACGTTCAGTCACTCTTAACCACTGTGCTACTTGTGACTCTCACAAGACATTTTCATCTGAAAATAATCTACCAGAGCACCCACGCTGCTCCGGGTTTGAAACATTTTGGTGACTGCATGGTTTGTGTGTAACCCCAACGCAATGTCACTGCCCCGTCACTTTCCTGCTTCACGATTCAAGAAAAAAACATGAGCGTTTTCCAATTTTTTTGGGGGCATATTTTGGTCATCTGGGCGTTTTAAAAAAAACGTTTTTTTTAAAAACGATTTTTTGAAAAAAAAACGTTTTTTGCCCAACCCTGACCCCCCCCACTCTCCCCCCAGCTACACCATTGCTGTACAGTGTAGTTCCTGGTCCGGAGGGGGAACAGACGTACCCTCGCCTAAATTTGCCCATTTTAGGAAAAAATTGGGGGAGCAGACGTACCCGGAGGGGGAACAGTGGGGCAGGCGTACCTCGGAGGGGGAACAGACGCAGTGGTGTAGCTACCCAGGCGGGGCGGCAACCTACTGTACCACCCAAAATGCGGGGCGGCAACCTAAAGGCAGTCTACGGGAGGTTGTCACTCAGCCCCCGAATACCGTAACCCACTGCAAGCAAGATCGTTGCGAGACCCACGCTGATCGCTGCTTATCGACACGTGTATTAGCGGCAGCAAGCTGGAAATTGTCATCGTGCGCGTCGATCACCAAAACTTGGAAATGTTGGTTGGTGTTGGCGCTAACACGCAAAACATAGATAAAAAACAAAATGGTCTCGACACGATCCTTGCAGATCAAAATTACGGTGGGTTACGGTATTCGGGGGCTGAGTGACAACCTCCGCGTGAGCTAAACGACCGACACATGCTGGACTGGACACATTTTCGAAAAGTTTCGAAAGGCGTTCCTCCACTCGGATTTCGGTTCCGTGCTCCCTCGACCGTTGACAAGCGTTAGATTACCGATGCTCCCTTACCCATGCTCCCTCGACCGTTGACAATCAACGGTTGACAAAACGACCGTTGACAATCAACGGTTGACAAAACTTGTTTTGGTGAAAGGTTGTTCCGGATAGTTGGCCTACATGCCGACCGGCATGTATGATATGCATGGTTCCCCACCGTCTCCCACCCCACCATTTTAACAATAATGAATCATTAGACTACCTATAAACCTAAATATTTTTGCATATAAGCCATTTTCGCACAGAATCACAAATGTCACCCACTCCCTCCCCTTCACAATTTTCCAATTTCTGTTTCAAATTGCCGCGCTTGACAATGCAGGCAAATCCTGTGTCGGTCGTGCTTTCTTGTGTCGGTCGTTTACTTCGTCCCAACCTCCTGTAGACTAGAGGAGATAGAAATCTTTAAGAAAACATCGGTGCCTGATTCGCAAAGGAAACAATTATCCGTGTCAATTTCAAACTTGCAATTATTTCTTTGGCGTTCTGGTTCATTATCAGTGTATCTCTGTCGGAATGTTGAAGGTATTGATCTGGGTTTGTTGAAAAAAGTGGCACCCCCACTTTTCGTACCAGACGGACACCAAAAAACACCCCCAGCCCCACCTTGGCTTTGGCACCTACCCTAGAAATACCCACCGACCCCCTCAAGTTGGCACCCCCCCCCCCCCCCGCCCCGCGCTAGTATCTAAAGGCAAACCAGCCGTGCGTTGCACTGTTAGACCATACATACCGTATCACCCTGAATACTTACACACCTGTTACTGTAGCCACGTCCCGTGTTGGAGGTGGGGGGGGGGGTTTGGGGGGTAGCCCCCCAGTACAGTAGGTATCCCCCCTCGCCTGGTACAGTAGGTATCCCCCCGATGTTTGGCATGGTACAGTAGGTATCCCCCCGCCCCGATTTTCACCTCGGTACAGTTGGTATCCCCCCCCCCGATTTTGCCCCAAAAGTGCCAATTTTTGACCAAAATGGCCAAAATTAGTGTAAAATCAGTGGTTTTTGCCTCAAATTACCCAAAATTCGCGCGCTACGCGCGCAAATACTACGTTTTCACACGATTCCACACATAATAAACACATTAAAAATTTTCACCCCAAAACCTAACCCCCCAGTACCTAGGGGTTCGGGGGGGGGGGGGTTGGGGCCCCCCCAACCCCCCCCCCCCCAAACCCCCTAGGTAAACCCCCCAGGCCGTCGGCTCTGGTACAGTAGGTATCCCCCTCTCCGAGCG